>JAJMKJ010000039.1:18217-38050 GCA_030569255.1 Insectozyma sakaeoensis | reverse complement strand
CTATCCTCGCACCACGATTATGGTACCGTCATCTGTGAGGTTATCGATGCATATTTGGAGAGTCTGTTGGTATCACTCACGCCAAGTGATGAAAACAAGGATACAGCATCGGTATGCACGCAACAGCTGCTGAAACAGCGGTGGTGGAGATCATTCAGAAGTAAACGCAAGAGTGAAAACTCACCACCAAGCCATTTGAGAGACTTGTTCAACGATTCATCATCCACTGCATCACTCAATGTGCCTAAAAAGAGGGTCACCATCCAGGAAAAGTGCGAGATTATCTATCCAAACAATGACAAGCGCATCGGCAAGGTGTCACGAAAGTTTAGTTTCTTCAGATACCAGTAATTCTTGAATATATCACACCTGATCGATGACTTAAGTATTCATCTCTCGGACTCTCAATGGGCGTCTAAAATAGTTCACCCGGCTGGGGAGATATGGGGTAAATCACGACTTGAATGTGATGTCAATTTGCGTGATTCCGTGAATCATTATATATTACCTCAACTATGTAGTACGAGAACTAGATCCTTCCTGACTGCAAAATCCATGACCAGTTGAAACAACAAGTGGGCTAAACTCAAGATTTTGACTTCTCAAGACAGTTCGTCCTGTGTTTGCATGAACCCCCTCCTCATTCTCATTCTCATTCTCATCCTATCCTCATCCGAATGGGTTGAACCGCCTCAAAAAGGAGCCTGTAGTCCGCGACACCAAGTCATTCGCTATATTGTTTGCCTTGCCAAACTTGTCACACTTGGTGAACGCCAACGCGTTCGTGATGGATAAGAACAACGCGATAGTGACCAAGAGCAAGTACAAGAACTGGAACTTCAACAATGCCAAAAAACCAAACACAAGCCACACCAAAGGTTGCACGTACAACAAGAGCCAGAATGTCTTTGCGTCAATTGGGTTAATGTACCGCTCTGGATCGCACAGTTCAAACACCCACACATTCTCAAACTCGTGCTTAGCGGCCCCATTCGCAATTGCCTCCGTCTCGTTCCACCATCGAAGACCCACCAACAATCGTCCGCTTATGTTCTTGAGGTTCCAGAAATCAGCGGAGATAAGGAGCACCAACACGATGAAATGGATGACAAACCTATTCTCAGCGGTGATGATCGAAATCACAACGTTGCCAAACACATACACAAACACAGGACTCAACCTGAAGAAAATGTAGAATAGCAAAGCTACCGGGTGTGACGACTGTTTCAACCTCTCAAGCAATGTCGTTGGGTGGGGGTTGGCAATCTGCGGGGTCGTGGGTCCTTGCTCGTACTGTTGTGGCGAGGGCGCCGTCAATGGAATCTGGGGCGTCTCAGTCAATGGCTCATCTGGCTCAATCTGGGTATACTTCGACATAGACACAACAAAGGAAATTGAGAAAGAAAAGAAAAAAAAAAAAAAAATGGTGAGAAAAATACTGACATTATAAATCTTCAATGCTAAAACAGTTGTTGTCTAACTTGACTAGAACAAGGTTGGAGACTGCAAAGTTCGGGTTCTACTTGTTAAGTCCGATATTAGTCATGTACTACGTTGGTCTAAATACTGACGAAAAGTTTAATTTACCTGGGTTCTGGCCTGACCCATCAACTTTGAACCAGATCCCCAAGGAGCCCCATGAAATACAAGCTGAGATAGCAAAGATTAAACGTGCAAGGATAGAAAAGCGAAAGAGATTAGAGGAGAAAGCAAGAGAGTTGGGAATCCACGAGGAAGGAGAAGAAGGAGAAGAAAAGTAACGAATTTTGAATGATTGGATGAAATTGTACTCCCACTTTGTAAATAGCGTGTACAAGCAAATATATAGGCATTGTCTGTTTGTCAACTGTTGATTCTATCCTGCACTACTGTCAAGTTGTCGACGTAAATTGTGTTCTGCGACAACTCAAAATTGCCCGACGAGTACACAATTTCAGTCAACTGTTGATTCTATCCTGCACCACTTTCAAGTTGTGGTCGTCAATTGTGCTCTGTTCAGTCAACTGTTGATTCTATCCTGCACTACTGTCAAGTTGTAGTCGTCGATTGTGCTCTGTTCAGTCAACTGTTGATCCTATCCTGCACCACTTTCAAGTTGTAGTTGAGGTCGTCGATTGTGCTCTGCGACAACTTCAAAACATTGCTCGACGAGTACTCTAAAATCTTAGTCAACGAATTGAGCATATCCTGGTCGACATTCAAGTATTGGTCAAATGATAATTGGGCAGGGTACTCCGGTAGCTCAAACATATTGTTCGAAACTTGGATTCTCTTTGTTGTTTTGTCCCATGTTGAGTTCAAAAGTTTATGTTTTCTAGGCCTGATATCGGCGTCGAATTGGCTGAGCCATTGCTCGTTGGTTTCATTATTATCGTCATCTTCGTCGTCACCTTCGTCATCGTACATTTCGTCGTCATACTCCATATCCTCAATCTCATTCAACTCCAGAAGACAACTGCCGATGATTTCCTCAATTGAAGCATAGTTTAATGTGACTTTACCACGCTCATTGACTAGACCAATCAATTCGTCAATCTCCCACGGTATCACCACATTCAAACGAGTCATCACTTCCTTTAAGCAATGGTAAGTTTTCATCTCGTCAAAAGTTTCCAAGTTTGCGTTCAACAGTAAAAGCGTCGGCGTGTTCCAAATGTCAAATTTGAACAAATGGGTACGTTTCCAGGAATGGAATATACGTTCCGAAGATAGTGTAGCCCACGACTTGGTGATCCACTCAATTACCTTTATCATCGGAATGTGGTAATCCGCCTCACTGAGAACAGAAGTAGATGCCACTTGTGCCACCCCCACGGGTCCATTCGTACTTGTACGTTGTAGGTTAATCATATCCGAGTACTGCTGTAGTCGGTACAATATCTTAAACTCTTCAATGATGCCGAAATTCATCGGCAAGTAGTCGAACTTGACCCCGGAATAGTTTGTGTTATACGGGTTCTTGTTGTTTGTCTCGTTCTTCAAGTAGACCAACTTCAAATTGCGGAATGTCAAGTTGAGTATACGATGCGAAGATGAGTCGTCGACCAAAATCAAAATCTTACGTTCATTGGCAAGCTTATGGTCTAATGTTAATAAATACTTTTGGAAAATGGACGACGTGACCCATTTGTTGATATTGGACTTGTACACTATATTGTACGCCTCGGTGATTTTGTTCATGAGCTGTTGGTGGTTCAACGAGTCCTTGGCGAGGTTTTTAAACACTGGACGCGACGACTTTGAAAAATCAAACTTGTCGTATTTGCCAACTATTAGGGGTAACAACTTCTCACTTCCATCGATGTTACACCCCAACATGATAGTCAATGAGTCCTCCGTGTTTTGCAACCCCTTGTCGATGGATGAAACATCAAAGATTTGGTCCAACGGCAACGAGTAAAAAAGTTGAAACTCGTCAATGACAAACACATCCTGTGGTTTGTATCCGCCTAATTCAATCAACAGACGGAGATAGTTTTTCAACTCAATCTTCTCGTCGAGCTGCCACACCTTGTTCAACTTTTGTCCGCAATTAGCAGCCACATCGTCGGTTGATCCAGTGATGTTGATGTTCAATCGTTTAATAAAGTGACTACACCATTTCTGGTTGAAAATTCCGTTGCCGTCCTTCTCGTGCGTCGGCAACCGCGTCCATATCGCATTGGCAGTCGACTGGATAATCGGAGTCGTAATCGGGATGTTCTCCCATACTAATTGGGTGATCCACTCGGTCAAAATCTTTCTCAACATTGGATTCGTCTGTTTCCGTCGCCGCACCATTTGAAACTCGGTGTCTTTTGATGCAATGATGTCGTTTTTACTACTCAAGATCCTACTGATTGTCGTTTGTGATGGTGGTTTTTTAGAGCCAAATTCGCGCATGGCCCAATGCGCTAGATCAGATTGAGTCATACTCGGATTCGCCTCCGCCTTTAGACAGATTCCAATCTTCTGTTTGATCGTATACCCCATAATAATGTAGCATTATCTGAAAAAAAAAAAACTGGATCTACAAGTGATAGACTAGAGACATTATTTTTATGCGCTTACGAGTCCCACAAAAGAAAAGAAAAAAAAAAAATAATCACAGTGTTTAAGTCGTGCTACAGCTCCAAGACGGGAACGGGAACAGGCCCAGGGATACTAATCCTTGCGGACCAGAAACACAGGAGAGGGAGGACCTCGACTCCATGGACCAAACAAAATCTTTCCCGTTACAGTCCTTATCAGAGAGCCAGAAATCAGTTGGCAGACGTTATTGTATACTTTCCTCTACTTTGTGTCTAAGAAATCAACAACCTTTTTAAAGATAGTTTTAAACAATTCGTCCTCCTCGATAAATAACGAATGTTTACCGCTTTTAATCAAATCAAGATGCTTGTCAACATTATCAGGCAACAAATTGAAAAAAATTTCGCTTCCTTTGGGATCATTGATGTAGTCGTCTGCACCGTGGATAATCAACAATGATATGTTGGAATCGAATTTCTTTACGTATTCAGGGTTGGTCAAATCAAGGCCTCTCTTAAACATATCGTTGAATAAGGCAAATGTACCAACCAACTTCTTCTGCGAGTCAATTATATACTTTTTCCATCTCTCATTTGAAGTTAAATAATCAAAACGTAACCCACTGTTGAACTTAACTGTAGGGAAGTATTTTGCCGCGTATGGCAACGCGGTTTTAAGAATGATGTTGGGTTTGGTTTTAGGGTGGAGTCTGATTAATGGACCACAGGCAACAATCGCCTTGATGTGATCCTTGTATGTGCCACGAACACCATAGTTCAAAATGATCCCACCGCCCATGGAATGGCCGAGCAAAAAGAATTTTTCATCCACGTTTGTCCTTGCATCCAAGTTTCTTTTAATGAAGTAGTCCAAATCGTCAAACACAAACTTCTCGTTTGAATCACCAACCAAGTTGCCAGGACTGGTCTCACCTGCACCTCTTTGATCAAAGAAAAATACTTCATAACCGGCGGCGGAAAGCTTATCCAAAAATTCAGTGTACACTTTTGATCCTTCGGCAAAGCCGTGGACGTAAATCACTTTACCTTTGTATTTAACTGATTGTGGTACTTTCCAAGTGACGGTTTTAAAAGTGGCGCCGTTGTAGTCGACCCATTCCTCAATTGGTTTGCCTTTAGCCTCGTAGGGCACCGGAACATCTATTACGCCTGTCATGATGAATAATTAACAAAAAATGGGATACAATTCTATTTATAAAGTTTGTGATATATATATATATATAGAATTTTTTTTATCTATTTTTTTTTGTTTTTGTTTTTCCTTTCTCCGTCGTAATCTTACTTGTGAATGCGGAGGTATCATTTATCATTATTTATCCTTATTCACGTGATTGACACAGCCATACTTGCAACAGGGACAACCTAGAATCTTACACTGACACGTAACAAATGCTCAATGTGCGACTCTCCACCTTATTCTGTATCTCCGAAAGTAAATATTTGCAGCCTCTTGAACTATTTTGTCTACATTTCACGGCTAACGGAACTGGAGACGCAAACCATCGCAATTTCCATAAAGCTATTTATTTAAATTAAATGTATGTATGTATGTATGTATTTACGTAAAATCTGTTTCAGATTTCTCAACCCTATTAAATTAAACCCATTTTTTGACTATTTCAGTTGTTGATGATAAAAAAAAAACCCAACCTAGTATAAATATATAATCCATCTTTTCGTTTAAATCCCAAAAAAATAACATAAACCGAATATTAAATCTTATTTGTAGCTGTATTTAGTTGTCTAGCCTCTATATGTGAGACCAGACGAAATGTACCTCCCGTTAGCAACGTAGTATAACTCCTGCAACTTTTTGTTCAACTTGGTACCCTTTGAATAGTTTATTGCCAAACTTAAACCTAAAACATTCAAGTTTTTCAACTTCGGTAGTTTACCAATCAACTTAAAGTTGCTAGCGACAACGGGTGAAAATGCAAAGTGAAGAAAATACCACAAAAACTCATTGAGACCTTTGCCACATGTCTTTGTGATAAACTGAATCATTTGATCATTGATGATAAACTCCTCATCCAACTTGAGAAAGTCAGTTAGCCATACATCACGATACAATAGGTCAATGACCAACTGCTCGTAGTATAAACCGTACTCGTACAAGCTCAACAACGACTGGTTTGAGTTTATACACTTGAATAACAAAGTACGGTCAGCAACCTCGGTCGACTTGTCGTTAATCAATAGACGCTCTAGATTATGCTGGTAATCGCAGATGGCGTCGTTGACCTGCTGCGAGTACTCGATGCTGGGGCTTTCAAACACAACCAGTAGGTTCGTCAACTGCTGTGGTAGGTTGGTTGTCAATGTGGTGATGATTGAATGTTGCTGGCATATTAAACAATTGTAAGTTGGGTTTATCGCCAAGCTTTCGAGTGCAGTTGTATGTTTTGTGATCAAGTCTAAAAATATAAATTCATCAACGTTTAAATGATTGTGGTTCAAGTTGAAATGACTCGACTCTTTGATTTTCAATTGCAAGTTGCAAAGTAATGACAAGTCGATCGAACCAGCAAGGATGTCGATACATTGCGAGGCAATGTTGCCAACGTAGCCTTCAATAGCTAATGAATCCAACACTAACGACTTTGAGTTTAAAAACGGTGTGAAAAAATGAATCCAAGTTGGAAGGTCATCTAACATCAAGGGGTTGGTGACGTTTGGCTCTTCAATGCTGTCATTTAAAATATTCAACATGGTCAATCTATCGTTACATTTAGTTTCGACAAATTCCAACTCCCTAAGGTTCTTGAGACTTTTAGTTGCTTTAAGCTGTTTGCTCAACTTGCGGAAATTCTTGCCGTCATCTATTGTGTCGTTGTAAAACAACTTCAACTTTTGCAACATTGGAAACCAATAATTTTGATCGTAGTCGATGTTTTTAACCGAGAAGGATAGCATTGATATTAAGCTAAAGTCGAGCCAGTCGTTGTTTGTCAAGTATGTCAAAGGGATCTTAGGGGCAATCAACGATGTCAAATGCAAGTCCTGAATTGAGTCGATCAAAGGTAGCAAATTGATGGTTGATTCGCTAATGTTTAAAATCAACGACTTGACCAATTTCGATAAAAACTTGTTCATGCGGAGGTTGATTTGTAGTTTCTGAAAGTTGACAGCGGTGATTAATGTGCCAAAGTTTTTCTTATACTTTGTCAAGCCTTTTCGGATGGTGACCAATGCGTCCAAATCGTCGGTGATGATGATTTTCGAGTACAACGTCGAAGTGGCCGGGAAAGACCAAAGCTTGCAGCAACGGCAAAGGTTGACCAAGTCGCTCTGGGAAAGGTAGGAGCATATGTCGACGAGGATGTTATTCGGCAAGCAAGACAAACTAGACACACTAGGCGGGACAACGTTGCCTGTGTTTGTGGGCTCTGGATAGTAGTTTTTGGAAACATTTGTTGAGCTTGAGTTTGAGCTAGCACTGCTGATGCTTGTATGTGTGCTGCCACTGTTATTATTGTTGTTATTGGTGGCCGTGGCAGTGGTAGTTGGTGCCATGTCGAGTAAACTGAGTTGACTTGGGTAAGAACTAATTATGTCTGCGTCATCTGAATTGTTTCCAGCTTGTGTATCATAATTAACCATAACAAGAACAGGTATAGTACATGAGTACAAGGTGGATATAAATCTAATGAAAAAGATAAAAGGGGGTGATGAGTCGGTGGTAGTGGTAGTGGTAGTGTTGCTGGTGGTGGTGTTGGTGGTGGTTTAGGTATATATGGATAAGTGAGTATAAATATATATGTATGTGAGTGTGGTTGAATAAAGTGTAAATTTAGTTCATGATTTATTTGGTAAAGTTGCAAATGGGTATATATTTATACTGGAAAAAATAAAAAATAAAATAAAATGTATGTCTATGTATAATTCAATGTCTCTATCTATGTGTGTATGGAGTGCAAACCATAATATATCAAGCTTTTGCAATCCATCCATTATTAACTTTTAATAATAATTAGCCAACATTCACATTTCCCTATGTTTTTTTTTTTTTGATTTATTACACATGCATCTTTTCTTAACTTTGATTTTTCTGACACAAACTACAAGTTAACCCATTGCACATTTATTTACAGGTGAGACTAAAGGTAAACACAAGTATGGAATTCAGTTCCATAAATAATGTCATACTCCTCTTGACTCCATTTCCACCTATATCATACTCTGACCATGTCCATTCTGGTGGCAAATACTCAAACAATGGACGTAGAAGGTTCTAGCTCACAATCAAGTCATCCTATTCCCTGTTAAATCCTACTGTTCTATTATATTGCATCTTTTTTACTACCCACCTGCAACTTAGATTGTCCGTCTGCAATGTGACTTATTGCATTGCACAATTGCTGCTAGCGGAAGCAAATTTTTTTCTCACCAATTGTCACCTGTGCCAACACCGTTGCACCAACAACAAGTGAGTTCAATCTGGGATGTGTATACTTGCAACAGAGGAGGCGAGATGGAAATGTGGAAATGTGGATGGAATGGAGCAGAGACTGCTATAATCAATCAATCATCAAAATAATCGCTTTTGTGAGAAAACATGTATGTATGGTGCCAACTACAGCGGTCCAAATATAGCAGCAACTTTAACCCTGTGGAATTCAACTACATCAGTCCAACACCGGTTCCATTTTGTTCCATTTTTCCATTCCTTATTTATTTTTTCTCTTCGTTTTCGCTTCTTTGTTTACTGTTTTGCAATGGACTTCCTATATGACTCTACCCTCTTAATCTACTGATTGTATCATCTACAACGTTGATATCCATCCCGTTGGTCATCCTTTTATTCTCCTGATGGCATAGACCTAAATAATCCCAGCCTAGAAACGTACATATCCACGTATACCCACTGTCAACCAAATACACAAACTAGCCAAAAACTAGTGTAGTTGCAGTGGTTCTTGTTTCACGGTGTTCAACAGAGTCCGTAAATTTTCATTCCACAATTTTCGGCCTTGACAATATTTCACCGGGAAGGAAATTTTTTATCTCTGAAAATGTCATGTTAGTTTTTGGGTCAAGCAAATATAATAGCAACAACAGTGATATAGCCAACGGTTTTCCACATGTAAATCGCTTCCCTCCATATTTGATTTTACCTTCTAGCTAGCCCTTGCCTAGTTTTCACCACCGTTCTCGTTCTTCACTCTTGGCCGGTTTCCACCATCACTTTTTTTCTCCCATCTTTCACCTTGTCGCTGGCAAAAAATGGGAGAAAATAAGTAGAGTGTCTAAAAATTCATGCACATTGGGGTATAAAAATCTAAAAATACGAAAACTGTTGATTACATTCTTTTTTTTTTCTTTGATGCACCCCTTACTAATTTTTATTGTAGCCTCGCACGCCACGGAGTCCGCGACATCTAGATGAGATAGATGAAATTGTAAACAGCGAAGTCCGGTCACAAATCTTTTTTTTGCGACACTCACCACCACGGACTTGACACTCGACACTGTACCAAGAGAAACAACTACCATCTGGGGTGACAAGTTTCCAGAGAACAAACTCCGGCTAACCATATATCACGATGGATATGTAGAAGCACAGTCCGCCTACAATCAAGGACGAGTCAGTGAAAATATCCTCCAAAATTATATAACCTTAACTTATGTATTCAACATGTATTAACATTATGTACTCATGTATTTAACTAACATTATGTATCAACATGTATTAACATTATGTATTCATGTATTCATGTATTTAACTAACATTATGTATTCATGTCAAAAACACGCCATTGTCGAATTTCACAATCATTACCGTTATGTTGTCGGTGGTTGAATTGTCAAGCGCCAACTGACACAACTTCAGCGCTGCGTCTTTTGGAGAGACACCATCATTAAACAACCCCGCAACAAAATTACACGCCTTTTGGTCACTTATAACGTCCCAAATACCGTCGCATGCAAGTATCATGAACTCATCGTCTTTTGTAATCTGGGTTGACGTGGTGAACGGCTTGCCTATCACCAAGTCCTTCATATAAGTGTCGCCCAACGACCTCGACACCGCCAACACTCCATTAACTCTATTTTTCAAGATCAAGCCGCCATTCAGCTCGATTCGCGCAATCTCATTCGTATCGGTCGCCTTGTGGTCGTAGCTCAATCGGTATGCCTTTCCACTCCGACACAACACTATCCTGCTGTCGCCGACATTCGACGTATGTAGCATGCGTTTGTACTTTTGCTGGGGCACAAAGTCAAATTTGTCGAGCTTGTCTGGGGGTATTATGTCAGATACCGGTTCTGGTTCTGGTTCTGATTGTGACCCGTCGCTGGGATCAACCTCCCATCTCAACACCGCCACCGCTGCCGTGCACCCACTAGTGCCCTGGCCGCCCTTTTCGAGTATCTCGTCCGCCTTGGTGAAAATCTTGTTGAAATCCTCCCTGATATCAGTATCCTTCGATACTTGTATTGGATTCTCCGGTGGTAGACTCGGGTTTGCCGTGTGGTTCAAGTCAATCTCCTGCTCCAACAATAGGTGCAAGTTGTTGCCGCACCATCTCGCTGAATCTTTACCTGCGTGTCCGTCAAATATAGCAAAGTACCCCCAGTCGACGCGCTCGGTGAAGTTGGCAATATAAGTGTGCACGTCCTCCATCTTGTTTCTGTACATTGAATTCTTATTCTCAGCGACGCCAACTTTGAAGCTCAACCCGCTGAAAGGGTCGTATAACGATGCTGACGAGTTGTCGGTGCTGATTGAGAATGAAGTCGACGACAACTCGTCGTTGGTGTTATTCCTATCGGATATCGCAGTCGTCGAGTTATTGGGGGGTATACTTGCTCCATTGGGCTTTAATGCACCTGCTGCTGGTGGTGGTGGCAACGATGGCGACTCGGATATATTAGATGATATAATAGTTGATGGCGGTGGTATCGATTCATCAGCTTGAAGCACACTCATGACAGTCGTAGTAGTATGTGAACAAATTAGCTAAGGATGCAAAGGAGACGATTATGGTACAAATTGATGGTTTAATATAAAGTGCTCGAGAAAAGGCTGTGATTATGTAAGTAGTGATTTGACACTACACTACAAGAGTCGAGACTAGCTCGTGACCAGAAAAAGGGAATAATAGCCAAAAAAAAAAAAAAAAATGGCCAAAAAATAGCCCGCGTCGCTGGAGTTTTGCGCTGGGGTTTACTTTGCGCCCAAAGAAAAGCCATAGAAACAAGACCAAAGAAACACAAACCATGGAGACAAAAACCTAGAAATGTAAACCATATACAAAGCTAAGAACTCACCATAGTTTACTTTATTTCGTCTTTAGACAAGAAAAGAAAAAGCTCAATGTAGCAACAGTACCAGTCAGTTAGCAGAATAATTGCCGTGGGGGCTCACTGTTGGCAACATTAAACCATCGTTTTAAAATCACAACGAAAATCGAATTATGTGTAGTCAAGACTGTTTCTTGGTCAGTGTTCAGTAGAGTTGATTTGTTTATATCTTTCTTTTTTTCTGGGTGTATATCTAGACTATATAACTACTTGACGGGGCTCGATTTCTTCCTCGCTTGAGATATCAAACTTCAGCGGGTCCAATTTCGGCTTGTACAACTTGAGAAGCAAGCTGCTCAACACAACACTGATTGAGCTCAACGCCATGGCGGCACTAGCCCACACGGGATCCAACCGCGAGTTCTTGTATGGATAAATTACACCAGCGGCAATGGGGATACCAATGACGTTGTAGACTAAACTCCAGGCAAAATTGAAATAGATTCTGTGAAACACCGTCCGCGACAAGTCAAATAAGGTAACTAGCGAAATTAGCGGGTGTAGCTTGTTAAGAAGGATAAAGTCGCTCGAAGTGATGGCCAAGTCTGTGCCTGAACTCAACGCTATACCTACATCAGCATTAGCAAGAGCGGGTGCATCGTTGATTCCATCACCCACCATTGCTATCACCGGCTTCCTCGCTGAGTCCAACGTGCGAATCCGTTTGATTTGACTCTCCTTCTCGTCCGGTAACACTTGGCTCACGATGTTGGACTCGGGTATACCGATCTCAGCACCTATCGATGCCGCAGTCAATTTATTGTCACCAGTAATCATCCACGTTTCAATCTTGTGCTTGTGCAAAAACTCAATGATCAGTTTCGTCTCAGCTCGGATCTCATCTCGTGCTGCCATCATAAAAACTAATCGAAACTCATCATTGTGGTCCATTTTGAGTCCAACTAGTATGACTGACTTGCACTCCGTTTTCCAATCAGTAAGCACTTGTTTTTCCGCGGCGGGGATTTCAACCCCATGGTCATTGAATAAACTCTCATTGCCCAAAATCACTTCCTCATTTGTCCCATCAATCTTACCCTTGATTCCCTTTCCTGGAACTGTCTCAATCTGGGATATCTGGTTATCATTCAACGTGACATCCAATTTCTTGGTCAAGTGGTCAATGAATTTAATCACTGAACGCGAAATCGGGTGGTTAGAGCTCAACTCCAAATCTCGCGAGATTTGCAAACACTTGCTACGTTGAACAACTTTATCATTTGTGAAACAGTAGTCGGTGACTGAAAGCTTGCCCGTGGTTAGAGTGCCCGTTTTGTCAAAACACACGACATTAGTGTTGGCGCCGTCCTGGAACGCAACGCCGCCGCTTCGTGCGAGAATTCCATACTTTGCAGCTATGCCCGAGCCTACAAACAACGCCGTTGGTGCTGCTAACCCAATACCACAAGGACATGCAATGACAAACACAGCAATAGCAAAGTCGAGCGACCATATGATCCACCCACCAATCTCAATGTCAAGGTACGACGCAGGTAACCTCCCGCTCAAACCTAGACTCAACCATATTATCCACGTGAGTATAGCTAAAAACACGATAATTGGCACAAAAACACCAGTGAGCGAGTCGGCAATCTTCTCCATTGGCGCTTTGTTCAACTGTCCATCTCGTACAGTATTGACAATCTGGTTCAACAATGAGTCAGACTCTAAGCTCGTTATCTTGGCGATGATCGATGAAGTACCAATATTGACCGTGCCTGAAAAAACTTGGTGTCCTTCAATATGTTTGACTGGAGTCGACTCACCCGTCAATGCACTCTCATCAAATTCCGACTCGCCCTTTATTATCACACAATCAACAGCTGGCGATTCACCAGTTGAAATCTTGATATAGTCGCCAATCTCCAAGTAATCAACATCCACTACCGTGTCGTTGTGGTAGTTTTCATCTAGTAACGTTGCTGTGTTTTGTTTTAAATTGCTCAATTTCGAAATTGCATCCGAGGTTTTCGACTTTGAATAGGCTTGTAAAAGTTTGCCAATCAATAGAAAAAAGGATAAAAACACAACCGAGTCAAAGTAAGTGGTATGGAACCCCATTGAATGCGACTTTTGCTTCGCACTAAGTGCTAATAAGATAATACTGGCAAAATAAGCAACGGTAGTACCCAAGCTCATCAATAAGTTCATTGACCCAAACTTGAAAAGTCTCTTTGTCAAAGTATTTTTCCTAAACCAAAGCAGTTTGATCTCCTTGTATGCTTTACGATGGAAAGTGTCAGCTGCGAAAAAGTATACTGGCGTTGATAAAATAAACAAGATCCAAACGTTTCTACTCACGTTGCCCTTCCATATAGGTTGTTCAACCCATTTTCTGAACGGATGCGTCGAGGGTAACAACGCCATTGCCACAATGCCAAATATAAATGTTGGAATAGCAAACACAGTAGCTATGACTAACCTGATGGCTAATCCCATAAACTCTTTTTTCGACAATTTCTTAATCTGCTCATCTATCGAGAGTGGTTTAATCAACTCGCAGTTGAACTTGCCTTTGTCTTCTGTAATCTTATACAGTTGATTCAGTGGATGGATGTGGTTAAGATCATGCATCAATTTACGTATCGTTATTGCTGAGCTCGGTATGTAGGTAAACTTGATTATTGGGTGGTCCAACGTTATTGCATCGTTGATAACTAGTGCATCCCCGTATTGCGATAAATACTCGGTAATCAATTGAGGACAATGGTTGCAAAACATGCCGTCAATTTTAAACATGATTGATCTCGAAGGCTGCTTGCTGGACGTGTAACTGATTTTCTTTGTCTCGATAATTTTAAAGTCGAACCCACAATCCTCAATTGCTTCCTGTAACTTTGGAATATCGTTCTCGTCTTCAATGACAAACGTGCCTGTTTTGGTGACTATGTTGATCCCCAGCTCCAACAAGAATGGCAAATTTGCAATTGACTCTTGTATTGAGTTTGTGCACGCCGAGCACGTAATGCCCTCAATCAACGCAACGACCTTGGTAGTGATAGAACGTTGTACTGGTAAAACTTCAATCAATTTACACTCGAAGCCCAAATCGTTGACTAAATCGGTAATCTTGTTAATGAGGTGTTTATTGGGGATGACAGCCACTAATGACTGCTGTAGCAAATTTATTGAAAAGTTGGTGTCATCATGCGAGCTCAACAACTCTTTTAATGAGTCGTCGATTGATTTGACACACGATGAGCAAGTCATACCCTGGACTAAAAACGACGCACGATACTCTTGAACGTCGACCTTGGTCTCAACTGAGAAATCATCGTCGCTGCTCATGACGTTCTTTGTCTCCTCCTCCTCGCGACACACCTGACAATATTTCAAATGGGTCTTGTCTTGATTATGATCCCGACGGCTTTGGTATAGATTGTACAATGTAGCCACCCAGCCATTATGCTCGTGCTCATCTTCATGTCTATCCTCCGATGAACTTACCAACTCGTCGTTGTGATAAAACTGCCAACTAGACACTTTGAAGCCTGCTTTTGAGAATTTGGCCAATACTTTTTTCATTTTGCCGTGTAAAAAGTTGTCATTACCGTATATTTCAACCTTGTTCGAGTCTTGTTTATGGTATAAAAAACATTGCTTTCTAGTTAAGTTCGATACTGTGTCATTTGCCAAATGATTGTCATCGATGATATTAACGTGATAACAATCGGATACGATTGATATGATAGTCTCGATACATTTGTCACAATGGATGTTTTCAAAATTTAGTATATATTTCAACATTTGTTTGGTTGATAAAAGTGGAGAAACGGGGGGCTGGTGGGTCAACGCCCTGTTTATATAAATTGAGTCCTTTTCGCTATTAGATCAAATAGATAAAAAAAAAGAAAAAAGAGAAATTTCGCTTCTTTTATCACATCCACACACATATGTAGGCAAAAACCACTCTCTTGTTTTTGAAGTATTGCGTTTGGATGTAGCTACAGTTGACAACATCAATCTAACTGAAACTAGACTATTTATTGAATACTGGTTACTTTAAATTATACATCCTCGCAAGCCGCACTCCCGTTATGGTAACCATATTCTATTCAATGACATGCCATGCTTCTAATTGACGAGTTCTCAAGACTAACCAGCGCTGAGTTGCCCCACAAGTAATTACCCAAGCTTGCACCAACGGCAACAGCAATCATGTACCAGCCATTATAAGTCATAAACACCAACATCAACAAGAAGGAGTAAAACACCTGTACGCCATAAAGCAAACTCTTTTTAAACTTAAATCTCCTGGTGCAGTAGTTTGATGCTGAGTTGGAGAGTGAACCATTGATTGGAACCGATAATCTAGCGATGGTTTTCGTCTCCCAGTTCAAGATCCAGTTCTTGATAAACTCATAAAAGGAGCTGATCAACACCACAGCAATGAGCGATAACACAAAGCCTTGGAAAGTCTTGATGTGCCACCACTTGAATACTATACAAGTGTTTTTCCAGTCCCAAGTGAACAACATCTAGGCATCAAGTTAGTATCTAGGGGTGGTGGGGGGGATATCAAAAGGTGCTAAACGTACGTTCATTGAGCATCTATCAGCCGGCATCGAGGGCATCGAGTGGTCCATATCGCCATGATCCATCATCAAAGAAACCAGTAGTGAAAGAGTGATAACAGAGAAGCACCAACAATTCTGGGAAAGCGAACAAAAAAGAATATAGATTACATAATATATTAGTCAGGGTCGAACCAAAACCAAATCTCAAAACCCAATCCCATATGGTAGCGACAGTGATTTTGTAATTCAATTTCCGAGACATAAAAAATTGGAAAAGAAACAAAAAAATTCAAAGTCCGCGGCAAATTAAGGAAAAAAAAAAAAAAAATGGACTCATTTAATGATGGTGGTCACTTCCTAAGCTGCTGTAATTGAATAACCGTCGATTTTCTTAGCCATTTTCTTAAATCAACGCAAAACCCAACGTCATTATTATTTGTATCAATGTAATCAGAAAAGAAACTAATGACGAACCAATCATGGTGAGAGGACAGTCATTTGTTGCAGCCAAAAAAAAAACAAAAATTATGATTACATAATCTTGCAACTAATTTTCTTTGTTTCATATAAATAAGATATCATATTCCCTTAGCAACCTCTTTTTTCCCACCAAGTTTAACAACTTTATATTTCCACTTAATAACACAATGAAGTTAATCACTCAGGAAGAGAAGGATGCTCATTTATCACACGTTTTATTCGAAGGTGCCAAAGGATTAGTTTACGGTGGCGTACTATCCTGCGGTTTGTACGCTTACTTGAAACACAAACAGGCAGCTAGATTCAACACATTTACCCCTAGTGTCAAAGCAGCCATATTAGCCATGCCAACAGTCTCAGTTGCCGCTTTCTGGGCTGACCAGGGTTCATGGGAATTTGACAAGAAGATGCACCAAGGCGAACACCAAGACAACCAGTTCTTGCTGGAATTAAAACAGTGGCAGAAATTATCCACTAGTGACAAGATTTTCAACGTTTTAAACGATCACAAATACCAAATCATCATAACAGCATGGGCTGCATCGTTGTATGGCTCATGGGTCTACGTTAACAGAGATAAGATCATGACAACAGCACAAAAGGCAGTGCAGGCAAGAATGTACGCCCAAGGAATCACAATTATATTGTTGTTGAGTACAATATTGTTGGCTACGAGAGAGGAAGAAATCAAGAAGAAACAACCACCACCAATCCCCGAATGGAAACGTATTATTGCTGAAAGAGAAGCCCAAGACAAGCAATTATTGAAGAACATTCAATTGAACGATGAACAACACGATAAAGTTGTTGAAAAAGCTCATGAAACAAACACCCACCCTTCCAACATTATAAAGGAGCTTAACGAACTCAATAAATCGAGAGAATAGTTTTGTATATAGCGTATGAATTTATAGACCCAACTGTATCCATTTTTTTTTTTTTTTTTTTCCTACTGTTTTTTCTGAATCAAATTTTTTATTATTTTCATCTCCTAATGGCTCCAAAACAGAAGAAGAAGGAGGTAAACACGAGTAAAAAACTGAAAGATGTCCTTGAGGATAGGTTTCAAGCTGTTGTTTTAACAGATTCATTTGAGACTAGATTTATGCCATTGACATCGGTGCAGCCTAGATGTTTACTACCATTGGGCAATATACCGTTGATTGAGTATACATTGGAGTTTTTAGCTACCGCCGGTGTCAATGAGGTGTTTCTACTTTGTACCAACCATGCTGACCAGATTCAACAGTATATAGATAAGTCGAAATGGAACTCAAAGTCACAATCATCACCATTCACAGTACACACAATCATCAGCATGGAGTCCAAGTCGGTGGGCGATTCGATGCGAGACATCGACAATCGTGGGTTAATCACGGGAGATTTTTTGCTTATCTCGGGTGATGTAATTACCAACTTGGACTTTACCAAGATCAAAGCATTCCACAATAAGAAGAAGGCAGCCGATAAGGACCACATGTTGACGATGGTGTTGAACAAGGCGTCACCGTTGCATCGAACGAGATCATACAAGGATCCAGCGTGTTTTGTGTTGGATAAACAGACCAATCGATGCTTGTACTACCAGAGCATCCCGCCCGTCGACGGCAAGAAAACAAGCATCAACATTGACTTGGAGTTGTTGGATGAAGTGAATGACGAGTTTGTCGTGCGCAACGACTTGATCGACTGCCAGATTGATATCTGTTCTTTACAGGTGTTGAGCACTTTCCAAGACAACTTTGACTATCAATCATTACGAAACGATTTTGTCAAGGGTGTTCTTACTTCGGATCTTTTAAAGAAAACAATCTATGCTTACGTGAGCGACGATTCATCCGAGTATGCAGCACGTGTTGAGAGCTGGGCCACCTACGATGCAGTCAGCCAGGACGTTCTTGCAAGATGGTGCTATCCTTTAGTGCCCGACATGAACTTGATAGACTCCAACTCATACCTGTACGAGTTTAACAATATTTACAAGGAGGAGAAGGTGATTTTGGCCACAACGTGCAAAATAGGCACTTCAACCTGTATCGGTAACAACTCGAGTGTTGGCGAGGGTTCGTATATAAAAAACTCGGTAATTGGTAAAAATTGTCGTATTGGCAATAATGTCGAGATTGAGAACTCGTATGTGTTTGATAATTCGGTAATTAACAACAATTCGAAACTAACAAAGACTATCGTTGCATCGAATGTCAACGTTGGCGAAAATGTCAATTTGTTGCCAAACTCAGTCTTGGGGTTCAATGTTCGCATCGGTAACGGTAAAACGATACCAAACAATATCAAGATCGTAGCTGAGCCAATCAAGAATGATTTCGACAATGACGAAGTGGAAGACGATGAGCCCGATGTCGAGTTAATTGGCGACGATGGTGTCGGATACGTATACGATGGGTTTGATAGACAGACAGATGACGATTTAGAATCAATCAACACGGAGTCTCAAACGGGTATATTCTACCAATTGAAAACATTAAACGTATCCGACGAGTCGATCAACTCAATCACTAACAAGAAGATCAAAAGACGTAAAAATAGACGATTCTCGACTAATTCCGTCGTGTCGGAGAATTTACAGTTTGAGTCAGAGTTGGAGGACGAAGATTTTAATAAAGAAGGGTTTGCAACTGTGTTACGAGCAATAAATAACAACCACGACATTGACACAGCATTGTTGGAGTTGAACACCCTCAGAATGTCGATGAACGTAACATACCATGACGTGCGTTCAGTGACGATTGATGCCTTGTTGCACAAAATCGTTGAATTCATATCGACCGATACCTTGTTGCCGCAAGAGGCAGCGAACAAGATCTTTAGCAACTGGGGGAGGATGTTTAAACGTCAAGTGTTTGGCACCGAGGAGCAAGTCGACCTTTTGCAAAGTTTGATTGAAAAGATCTCCGTCCTTGATGCTGCTTACAATCAGGTCATATTGTTTGTTGCGGTGAAGGTATTGTATGATTTGGATATCGTTGAAGAAGAGCAGATTTTGCAGTGGTGGGAGCAAGACGAATCAAACGATCAAGTCAAGGGATTACTTGAGAAGTTTATCGTGTGGCTACAAGAAGCAGACGAAGAAGATAGCGATGACGATAGTGAAGACGACGACGACAATTAAGACTAGAAATAATAATACTAATAGTAATTTATACACTCTCTTTTTTTCTTTTTCTGACGACGCGGCGTATGTTGTTGTTGTAGGTACCACCGTCAATACGATCGTATGAGAAAATAATAAAAAATAAATAAATAAAAAAAAAAAAAAAAAAAAAAAAATATACATATAAATATATAAATACTCTGTTATGTGCAAAATTCCCTTCTGACATTTTAGGTGGCGAACAAGGAAAGAAAATTTTGAATAATCCATCGTTATTAGCTGATTATGTTGGTTCCGTTGTTCATGGAGAACCAAAGCAAATACAAGAGATTATAGATACATTTGATGTTCAAAAACGATTAGAAAAAATTCTAGATTTATTGAAAGC
>JAJMKJ010000039.1:0-18117 GCA_030569255.1 Insectozyma sakaeoensis | reverse complement strand
GGCCAGCTATTGCCACCGCATTAGCCAGACAAGGCAGACAAGTATTGATTATAGAACGAGACTGGTCACGGCCAGAAAGAATAGTGGGTGAACTAATGCAACCAGCTGGGGTCAAAGCCTTGAAGGAGTTGGGAATGGTACAAGCATTAAACAATATCGAAGCAATCGATTGTACCGGGTACTATATCAAATATTTCAACGAGTCGATATCGATTGATTATCCTGAAAAACAAACTTGCCAAGTATCCAACCCGGTGAAACCAGTGTGGAACTGCGTTACAAGTGATAACGATAAGTTGAAGTCGGACTCGACTTTAAACATTGATACTTGGGATCATGATTCGCGAGTACGTGGCGTTTCATTCCACCACGGCGACTTTATACAAAACTTACGTAACATATGTAAACAAGAACCAAACGTTACTACTTTAGAAGCTACCGTCTCAAAGATAATAAGGGACCCTAATGACGAAGATGTGGTTATCGGTGTTCAAACTAAATCCAAAAATGGCGATTTCAACATTTACAACTCGAAATTGACAATCTCGTGTGATGGGATATACTCAAAGTTCAGAAAAGAATTAAACGGCCAGCCGCCAAACGTTGGCTCCTATTTCATTGGGTTAAGCTTATACGATTGTAAGTTACCCGTGAAAAACAAAGGGCATGTGATTTTGGGCAACCAAGCACCAGTGTTGATATATCAAATATCACCGCATGAGACGAGGATGTTATGTGCATATGCGTCGAAAAAACCACCATCGTCAACTAATAATGAACTTTATTCGTATCTAGAGCAGCAAGTTCTACCAGTTATACCTAAAGAGACGTTGCCGTCGTTTGTTAAAGCGTTGGAGTCGAAAAAATTCAAAATCATGCCTAATCAATATTTATCAGCCAAGAAACAAGGCACGTCAAAAAACAATGGGTTTATCCTCTTGGGCGACTCTTTGAACATGAGACATCCATTAACTGGTGGTGGTATGACTGTAGGGCTCAACGATGCTGTATTGTTGGCTAAATTGTTGCATCCTAAAAGCATCCAAGATTTCAAAGACCACGATGTTTTAAATCGCAAATTGAACATTTTCCATCGCAAGAGGAAGAACTTGGATAGTGTCATCAACACATTGTCAATTGCGTTGTATTCGTTGTTTGCAGCTGATAAAGTGGCATTGAAAATCTTGCAACGAGGATGTTTCAGGTACTTTGAGTTGGGCGGTGAATGTGTCAATGGGCCCATTGGCTTGTTATCGGGTATGTTACCGTTCCCGATGTTATTGTTTAACCATTTCTTTAGTGTTGCGTTTTATGCGATATATTTGAATTTTATAGCTCGCGGCTTACCAGGGTTGCCCATTGCCATTTATGAGGCGTTTGACACGTTGATCACGGCAACAATAGTGTTTACGCCGTACTTGTGGAAAGAGTTGGTGCAGTAGATAGAGGAGCAAGTAGACTTGTAAATAAAAGAAAAAAATAAGTAGTATTGTGAAATTGAAGTAAGCAGTGGCATTAATGGGCTGAACCCGCCATAATAAACGAAACAGTATCAAATCTCAAAAGATAGTCAGTTGCGAAATCAGGGCACTCTATCCAAAGGGATAAATGTTTGGTTAAAGACGACAGCAAGAATCGAAATCCTAACCTCACTATTGCTGTTTGAAATTTGTGGATCAATAAGCTGGAGAGGGGGCGGGGGGAGTCCGTCGATCTAGGAACAACGGGGCGCTGGGGTTCGATGGATCGTGGGCCAAGCACGAATTTCACGCCAAACATACAGATAAAACAACTACTGTGTATGCGAGATACGTACGATTGCTGTGCGCAGAAAAACTAAAGTGATAAACATCGCATATACGCATGTACAAACACCAAGAGGTTGGTTCTACCTGTAAATAGATTGGTTACTAGTTCAGCATCCATTTCATACATCAAAACAGTGACTGTAAACTAAGTGTCTAAAAGTCATAGAAAACAGTGTCTAAGGTGTCGAAAACCCTGGGCAGATAGCGGCTTTTGTCTATACAGGAATTCATTGTTTTTTTTTGTTTTTTTCTCTGGTACAAAAACAAAGTTGCTGGTTGATATACAAAGATTTAAAAAAACCTCTATCCAATCCATCCAGGTTTTTTATTCATCATTGAACCATGAGTAGTCTCCCATTATTAGGTTCATCTTCTGAATCATCAAACTCCTCACCATGGAAAAAGTTGTCATTTAACACCATCAAAACAACAAAGCTAACCTTGAAATCATCACCAGTCAACTACTTGCTCGTATTCGTGCCATTGGGTATTGTTGCCGGCGAATTAGAATGGTCGTCATCCGCAAGGTTCTGGCTCAATTTCTTAGCCATCATACCATTGGCATCGGTGTTGGCCTTTGCAACTGAAGAGTTATCTGAATTCATTGGTCAGACAGCAGGCGGGTTGTTGAACGCAACTTTTGGTAATGCTGTCGAATTGATTGTTAGTATCATCGCCCTTAGAGATAACCAAGTTAGGATCGTACAAGCATCGATGTTGGGGTCTATTTTGTCCAATTTACTCTTGGTGTTGGGCTGTTGTTTCATTGCTGGTGGTATCACTAGAGTACAACAAACGTTTAATCAAACAGTAGCGCAAACCATGTCTAGTTTAATGGCATTGGCAACTGGCTCATTGTTGATCCCTGCTGCTTTCCACGCATCGCTCCCCAACCCTTCCAAAGGCGATAAAGACCAGTTCCCCAAGCCAGGCACATCCGATGACTTGATTTTATCATTGAGCAGAGGTGTATCGATTATCTTGTTGGTCATTTACACCTTTTATTTGTTGTTCTCGTTAAAGACCCACAAACAGTTATTTGAAGAAACAAATGGTGAAAACTTGCTCGATGATGAACACGACACCAGCGATGACAACGTCGTGGTTAACACATTGAAGAATATTGAACAAGACTCCAAAGACAAGCATTTAAATATCACCAGTGGTTTAGTAGTCTTGTTGATTACAACTATTTTGGTTAGTTTCTGTGCTGACTACTTGGTTGGCTCCATCGATGAAATTGTTGAAAAGACAGGGTTATCAAAGACCTTCATTGGGTTGATTGTGATCCCTATCGTTGGTAATGCTGCTGAACACGTTACAGCCGTCATTGTTGCAATGAAGGATAAAATGGATTTGGCAATTGGTGTTGCTGTTGGTTCGTCATTACAAATTGCATTATTTGTCACTCCATTTATGGTATTGGTTGGATGGGCCATTGACTCACCAATGTCGTTGTACTTTTCGACGTTTGAAACTGCTATTCTTTTTGTCAGTGTTTTCATCACCAACTTGGTGATTTTGGATGGTGAAAGTAATTGGTTAGAAGGTTCGATGTTGCTATCGACTTATCTTATCATTGCGTTGGCGTTTTTCTATTATCCGGATGTAAACCCACTTTGAAGAGGGGCAAGGAGCGGGTCAGAACAAGTATAGTGTGTATATTAATTTACTCAGTTTACAATATATGATGAATGAAATAAGGTAAAGCCATTAATTTATCGAAAAAAAAAATAACATAAAATAAAATAAAATTAGAAAGAGAAACAAAGCCAAAAGACAAGATATAGAAGATCAGAAAAGACTGGGCTGGAGAAATCATTTTGGACGAGTAACCAACAACTAGCCCACCATTTATTCCTAATTCATACAATAAACCTCGAGAATGGATGAAAAGGTTGTAGACAACAATAGGCTTCAAACCATTATTATCCACCTACTACGACCCTAGACTGTAGATCGGTACCTTGCTAATTATACAGGAATAATTAACCAGTTTTCCATATCTGTATTGGGAATGTAAATCTTTTCTGATACCCATGTGCGACTTTGACCAACCACAGTAGAATGGATGTAAACTGTAAACTGCAAACTCTAACGCTGTAAACTGTAAAATGTAAAAATATTTTTCTACTGGTAAAATCAAAAGGGTATAAAATGCAAGATTGTACATCTCAGCGGCTGATCTCTCTCCCAGCACGAGGGTCTTGGTCTTTGCCGTAGACTGTTTTGACTGTTAATCCGTCACGATATTTGCAAGTTCAAAAAAGCTCACCCTGGTTCAACTAAATCTATATAGTTATAGGTAGAGTTAGAGACTTGTAAGAGATAGGTATTATACACTACTGGAATAAAGTTACACAAAAGTCAATTTTAGTCAAGTTACGAAATTTAAATGTAAAAGAAGAAAAAATTATCTTTTTTTTTTCGAGAATTTAATTCATTTACCAATTTCAAACAATAATTTTGATAAGGTCTAGTTTGACATTATTACTTGAAACTTTAATTAGCCAGATGAAGCAATTAAGCTTTCTTGTCTCTCGAATTTTCCAACTTTTGTCATTAAAAATCGAAACGTAAATGACATGCATTACACAAATGTATAATCACACCCATAAATACAAAATTCCTCTCTTTTGCTAAGTATTTGTTTGTGTTTGATGATGGTGCCAGAATCGACACACTTCGGTTGTTATTTTTTATTCACACTAAACTGTTTTAGAACCGACCCACTAAAGTAAAGAAAATCTGACAACACAACAACACCCCTTCGCTGGACGATGATTGCAAAAAGCGAGAGAGAAAAAAACAATAAAAATAAAAACACGAAGTTGTGGTGTATATTATTATCACATACACATACTTATTTTGCTGCGAAACAGAATTCATACATAATTTTATCTCTAATTGAAGATCAAAAGACGGTAGTAGCACCAGAACCAGCTCAACTGATTTACCACCATCAGCAAAAAAATACGGTTAGGTGCAAAAAGAAAAAATTTTTTACACAGATGGTGATCTTTTTCCTTAACAATCTCTAACCAAGCAACAATAGTTGTGCAAGACCAGCAGCAGCACAAAGAGGGAGAAAGTGGACATTGACAGGAGAATAGACAGATGTTTGTGGGGGGTAGAGGGTGGTGTTATTGAGTGCAAAGAGAAAATGGGAAAATAAAACACTGCCAATGTTTACTATTATTATCTATTGTCTATTGTCTTTTCCCCCTTTGAAGTTTTCCATATTGGTGGTTGTGTTGATTATGATGAAGCAAGGGTAAAACAAAAGTAAAATTGTGTATTTTTTTAGACGCGAAAAAAAATAAAAAATAAAAAAAAATAAAAATAAAAAAAGAAAAGACGCTAAATTTGTTAATCTTTTTTTTTTTTTTTTTTAATTTTCCTAATTTGGTATTGTAACTTTAACAAGTAATTTTCACCATAATTCATCTTGTATCAATCATATATATATCTCACCAAATGCATATTTATAAACTTTCTTCACTCAGCCAACTGAAACAAGTTAAAACTTACATTTATTTCCTTCCACCTTCATTATATTTACCCTTTCATTTCATCTCCTTTCCTTTCCTTTCCTTCACCCAACCATTCATTAATTAAACCCACCACCCACCACCAACTACTCCATCTATTCATTTATTTATTCATTTTCATTTTCACTGGTTCTTAATCTTTAATTCTCCTACTCATCATGTCAGATAAAGAAGCATTAAAGATATTTTCAAGACTGCCCATCACACAAGATATGATCAACTTTTTGGTTGCAACTACAAACTCAATCATACAAGTCAAGCCCCAGAAATCACCATCATCAATGACGTTGCACAATGTCGACATATTATCCATCAACCCAACGATATCGTTGACCAAATTCATCAAAAACTTGATTAGATACTCAAATGTACAAACACCAACATTGATGGCTACCCTCGTCTACTTGAACAGATTGAGAAACTTGTTGCCAGCCAACGCTGTTGGCATGGAGACAACGCGTCATCGTATATTTCTATCCGCATTGATTGTCGCCGCCAAATCGTTGAATGACTCGTCACCGTTGAACAAACACTGGACAAAGTACACCGATGGCTTATTGACGTTGCAGGAGATCAACCTCGCTGAAAAGGAGTTGATCAACATCTTGAGCTGGAACGTCACCATCAAAGAACACGAACTAATCTTGACGTTGCAACCATTCTTAATTAACATCAAGAACTCGCTATTGCAGAAACAAGAGTTGGACTCATTGGCCAAGATCAATTACTACAAGTTATCGCCTAAAAAATCATACTCAAACTATTCATTGGTTGGTTCGTCTTCGGTGAACTCGAATTTATCATTGACAAAGTCGTCGTCGTTAATGTCGTTGTACGATGAAGAGCCTCCACTCACGCCAAAGAGAGTTCCATTGTCGAATAAGTCAAATGTTTCAATAGAGCCAATGAAGAAGATTAGATCAATGAGAAACCTTCTATCATCAAGTAGGGTGACAACCGCATAATCTACTACTTACAATTACACATATTTTCAGTTCTGTTTTATTATTATTAGGTTTTGTTTTTATAGGGATGTTTCAGTACACAAGTTAATATTTATGTCATGTCTAGAAAAAATGACATTGGAAATCTCTAGTAAATCTTGTTGAAAAGACAACAAATCACCTTTTTTTCCTTTTTGAATGACTACAGTTTTACAATCAAAATTTACACGATTATATATTCTATCTAATGATCATGGGGATCTTCCTTTGGAGGTTCCGGGTGGACTTCAATTATGGTATCAATTCTAAGAATTGAAACACACGCCTCCAAGGCTGATTTCAATGACTTGATCTTGGACAATGTTGGCTCCAAAACACCATAAGTTGCCTCATTGACAATCTTACCATTGATCAAATCCAACCCATAGTTTTTGTACTTTTTCTTTTTCTCATCGTCTTGTTTTGCCAACTGTGACATTGCATGATAAGTTCTCAATTTAGAAACCAACTCACTTGAATCTTTAGCTGCGTTATTGGCCAACGTTTTAGGAATTACTAACAAGGCTTGCGCAAATTCGGCAATTGCCAATTGCTCCCTACTACCAACTGTAGTAGCAAAGTTTTCCAAATAAATGTTGAGTGCGGTTTCAACTGCGCCACCACCAGGTACAACATGACCTGACTCCAAGGTTCTTTTTATAACTGAAAGTGAATCGTGGATCGATCTTTGCATTTCATCGAGACTAAAGTCGTTTGGACCCCTCAATATTATTGAACTACTTGAATGTTGTTTTGTTCCCTTGATCAAAATACATTCGTCGTCGCTGATTCTTTCTTGTACAACTTCATCGGCATGGCCAAGGTTTGACGACTCAAACACTTCGTCACCTTCCAAGTTCGACAATGACGATACCAAAGTAGCACCGGTTGCTCTTGCTATTCTACGCAAATCTTCTTTTTTGCAACGTCTGACTGCCATGCACCCATTTTCAACAAACTCCTTCAAGCATAAATCATCTATACCTTTTGTTGTTAATATCACGTTTGCACCTGCGCCTATAATCTTTTGAATTCTTTCAATTATGATACCATACTCTCTCTTTCTGATTTCTTCCAACTGGTCAGGGTCATCTATATTGATTTGAACCCCCATTGCCATCCTTGCTTTTTGCAAATTAATGTCCAAACAGGCGATTTTTGCATTCTTGATTTGCTTGACCATCGCTTGTGAAGCAACAGTACAGTTTAATGCATAACCATTGATTAAAACCGACTCGAGACTCGATTTACCGTGTGCTTTCAAGATATTGACTGCTTTTACAGGGTACTTGGTTTCATTTTTGGAGTTTGTAGTTTTAACGGCCAACATTGCATCAACACATATTTGACTAAAGAAATCTGAGTCGGAACCAATGATTTTCGAGCTCATCGATGTCTTTGCAATGTTAATTAAAGTTTCTTTACCCAAATGATCAACATTTTGTGATAAGACCTGGTTTATGTATCTGATAGCCTCTTTCAAAGCCAACCTGTACCCACTTATTATAGTTGTTGGATGTATTTTATTGCGTACGAGCTCGTGGGCCCTCTTCAACAATTCAGCTGCTATTATAACAACACTGGTTGTGCCATCGCCAACCTCGCGGTCCTGCTGCTGGGCTAATTCAACCAAGATCTTACCTGCTGGGTGTTGCACGTCTAACAACGATAAAATAGTAGCTCCATCGTTTGTCACCGTCACGTCACCGATATCATCAACCAACATTTTGTCTAACCCTACTGGGCCCAATGAGCTTTTGACAACGTTGGCGACCGTCTGTGCCGCCAAGACAGTCTGGGTACGGACGTCGTCTCCGCTTATCTTCTGAGCTCCCAAGAACAATGTATCAGGTCTTGCAGTTGAGAACATGGTAAAGTTTGTTAACCTGAAAAAAATTTAAAAATTGATAAATTTTTTTTCTTCTTTCTCTCTCTAGAACCAGGAATGAAGATGGCACAGGGACCCCACCATGTATGTAAGCGTATGTATCTTTGAAGGTAGACTGGGGGGGAGATGTGTGAGTTGATACTGTCAATGTCTTGTTTCTGGTTTTCTGGTTTCTGTCTGGTTTCTGTCTGGTTTTTGATTAAAAAGCCAGTGCTAAACAAATCAAGATTAGGTTATCGACACAGGGCAGTCTAACAGTTTCTGAAAGGATCTCGAGTATCGATTTTGGCTGTTTAATGTTGGTTGTTAGGTGTCAGCATGTAATTACCTGGTTGAACCATTACAATAGTCGTGTGTATGTAAAAATAATCCCAATTACCTCTTAACTTTATTTTCTGCGAAATATAAACAAACAAAAAAGTCACCACTCACTTTTTTAAAAAAAAAACTTGAAACCAACCACTAGTTCTTAATGTTGAGATCGTTAGTTTTTGCAAGAGTCCCCACTCAATTGATTACTCGTCAATCGAGCCTTGTTCCATTGAGATTTGCCTCGACAAAAACATCCAAGGCTGATTTGAAACAGAAGGAAAAATTAAAGAAAATCAAAGAAAAGTTGACCAAATCGAAAAAGGAAGCAAAGTTAATTGAAGCCGAAATAAAACAAAAAGAGACTGAACATAAGAAGTTGAGCAAGACTCGTGCTAAAGAATTGAAAGCAAAAGAGACTAAACAACAAAAGGAGGAGCGTGAGAAACAATTGATTTTGATTAAAAAGGCAACTCGCAAACTTAGAAAAATCACCTTGAACAACTTTATTTCAAAAGTTGAAAAAGTCCCAGTTACAAATCTTCAACAATTCATTTCTGGCTTGACTGAGGACCAGTTGGACAGGTTTAGAGCTGGTGTAGTTGAATACAACACCAAGGCAGAATCGTTTTTCACGCCTAAACCTGAAATTATGAAAAAACCAATCACTTCTTATTCAGCTTTCGTTAAAGAGAACTTTGGTTCTGTTGCTTCTGAAACCGGGTTGGGTGCTAAGGATGTCATTAAACAGTTGGGTAGTAACTGGAAGGGGTTATCGCAATCTGAAAAAGAAGTTTATAAAATTCCTGACGCTCAGAAATCTGATAGAAAGAAAGCTTCAGATAAGTGGGTCGCAACCAGACTCGATGAATACTCAAAGTACTCAGAATGGTCTAAAAATTACAAGTTCAATAATTAAATATAAAAGTTTTGATTATTTAGTATTTGTATTTACGATAAGTAAATTAAGCCGCGTCGACGTGACAACCGTGTAATTAGCCCACTTGAAACCTGACCCCCTCATAAACTCATTTAGCGAAAGCAAACTTATTTATCGAGATAGTTGTCGCACTATTTATTGGGGAAACTTGTGTGAGTCAGTGGTGAGAAACTCAGGGTGGTTGGGTATCAGACCACTCCACACTTGCCCCCTAAGCACCAGCCAGCACAAAAAAAAATGGAAAATTGAACAATCAACTTCTCCAAGATCAACCTTCTCAAAGACATTCTCTTTTTTTCTCCGTTTAAACCAGCACAACGTCTGATTCTAAATGGACCCGCAAGTAGTCGATAAAGACAGAATCTCCTCCACCCACCCACGTAATAGCAACTAAAGACGCTACCAAACAACAAAGTGGCAAATTCGATGGGTTCAAGTCTGGTCAAGTCTGGTCAAGTATTTACAGAAGATGCTAGTTCACTAATTCTATCGTCTATTAAATCTAATACAAAATGAAGTAAATAATATTCTTACTGGCTGTTTTTCGCAACTATCAACTCACCCAACTTTACAAGCACCCTTCTCAACTCGTTTGGCAAAATTGGTTTCGATATGAAATCGACCATCCCGCACTTCATGCATCGCTCTCTATCATCGCCAGCAACATTTGCAGTCAATGCAACTATCTTTGGCAAGTACCGGTTAAGGTCGGGGGTTGAGTAAATCTGTTGGATTTCCTTTGCTGCTTCGAGACCGTCTTTTCTCGGCATCTGGATATCCATCAATATAACATCATATTTTAAATCCTGTTTAGCTAGTTCATTGCACATCGATACTGCTTCAACGCCATCTTTAGCATAGTCAGCCTTGTATCCCAACTTCTCCAAATGTTTGAGCGCAACTCTCTTGTTTAATAGATTATCCTCAGCCAACAAGATTCGCAATGGATACTCGTCGGAAAGCTTAGTTTGAACATCGGTCTTAGTGGTGTTGACTTTGCTCGATGTCAATGATTTCGTCTTTTGGTCACTTGACTTAAGCACTCGGATTATCCGCTCACGCAATAACGGACACAACAACGCCTCGTACTTCTCGTTTGTGTCAACTAGCGACTTGCCAAATTGTGCTAGAATCACTACTTTTGTCTGTGGGGGTATTTGACTCTCAATCGTTTGGAAAGTGGAGTACAAGTTGTAATCAACAAATACGAAATCATACAAGTTTAGCTCTTGTACTTTTGATATGTCTTCTACTGAGTCAACTTCGAGGCCAAAGTATTCAAGCTGGTTTTTCAAGTTTATCGTTGTCAATTCATGCGTGTCGCAAATCAATGCCTTCTTCTTCAACTCAAGCTCGGGCTTGTCAAATAACTTGACGTTAAAACTAATGTTCAAGTAGAAAGTTGACCCGATAGATTCTTCACTTTCAAATCGAATGTCACCACCCATTAAATCAACCAATTTCTTGGAAATAGCTAAACCAAGACCAGACCCACCAAACTCTCTCCTTGCAGAGCCATCGACTTGCGAAAACGCTCCAAACACTTTGTTATGCGATGCGGCGGGGATACCTATTCCTGTATCTTCAACTGAGATTGAGATTTCGTAACGATCACCAGTGATTTCCGTTGCATTGCTAGTGACTATAATATGACCCTTGGTTGTGAATTTGATCGCATTACCAACTAAGTTGATAATAATCTGTCTAAATCGAGTCACGTCGCCCGTCACAGTATCTATTTGCGGACAGTTGTTGAAATATACGAGCTCCAAATCATTGTTGATCACTTGCTCACCGCCGAGTTGGATTGCACTTTCAATACAGTCATTCAATGAAAACGGCGCATTATCCAAGTTGAACGAGCCGTGCTCAATCTTGGAAAACGCAAGAATACCATCGATAATGTTTAATGTCACCATGGCTGAACTCTTGATGGCTTCGACATATTCTCGCTGACTTGACGTTAAGCTTGTGTCGAGTAAGAAAATCGAACACGACAATAACGAATTAAAAGGGGTTCTAATCTCATGCGACATGTTTGCCAAAAAACTCGCCTTTTCCGCAGTTGCATCCTCGGCTGCCATCTTGGACAACTCCATATGATACATCAATTTCGCTTTGCCCAATGCAACGGCCGCTTGTAAACAAAACAAGTGTAGCAAATCCTTGCGCTTTGTGTCGAATGCAAAGTTTGTTGGTGCTGTTGTCAACTTCTTTTTCGGTTTGTTGTTATCGTCAAACTCCAAATATAACGCACCAAAAAGTCCAAATTGATTCTTGATTGGAATACAAATCATGTCTGAGCACTGGTTTCTCTTGAAATATGAATCCTTGCTAAATCTGTTGGTAAACTGTACATGGTCCTCTGTTTTGGTTATGATTTCGCCCGATTCTAACGCATGCTTGATCAACAGGTACGGACACACGTCTGTTCTTGAACTTAGTGGCTCCGATTCCAAACTATAAATGTGCTGCGATGATCCAACCGCGGTAATAACTGGCTCTTCATTCACAAACGCAATGACAACACCATAGTCTACTTCGGAGAACTTGATTGTTGTGGATAGCAATTCCAACAAGATTGATTTCTCGTTCGAAGCCTCGGAAATCGATAAACACGCTTGAATGGTCGAGTTCAAGATATACGAAGGCGACTCGCCGTTATTGTTGCCGTTTGACTTGTTGATATCGAAATGGAAATTTCTCCGCTTGTTGGACTTTGACTTTTTCGTGCTTGTTGTTGGCTTTAAATTTTTCCTGATTACGTCACTGCTTTCAGCCGTGCTCACTGGTAAACCTTGTTTAAATGATTGTGAATTTGCCAATTCGACCGAATGCAAATTGTTCTTTGTGCTCTTTTCGATACCGTGTCCATTTAGTCCTGCCCATAAATAACTTGGTTTTTGATTGTTCAAATAAACTTCAAACTCGTCCTCATAAAACTTGACATAGGTGTTCATCTCCAATGACTTTAAGATATCGATACTTCTTTGCACAAACATGACGATTCTACGCTTACTTTGATGCGTGGCGACCAACCATCTCGCTGCGAAAATGCTGACCCAGCATATTTCATAATTGTTGTTGTATTCAATAGCCTTGTCCAACGCCTCTTCGAAATAATCCAACGCAATGATGTTGTCCAATTTATTCCGAATAGACAGAAACGCCTTCATCAAAAGGTACTTGCTGGCAAAGTTTTCATCCACAGATGACGCCCATAACTTGAACCTCTGCTTAGCTTTCTTGTATAGTCTGTTTTGTTTGTCGAGTCGTATTGGATCCTTGCTAGGTTCGCAAAATGTTAGCACAGCAGTTATCAACATGTTATAATGTACGTCCAACAAGATCAATGGCGTTTTGGAGTTGATCAACTCCAACTTGTCAAAAATCAACTTTTCAGCTTCCTCGTACCTTTTTGAAACGGTTAAACTGTTTAATATCAACACGTAATAACAAAATTGTGTCAATGGAGCTTCTTTTGAAAAATCATACTTTTTAACAAACACATCGAGCGAATTGGTGCCCAATATCAAGTCCTCAGCATCAAACAAAAATTGTTCCGCCAACAGCAGCGTCTGCATGCTATTCGACATTCTCCGCTTTGATTTCAACGACTTTGAGTTTTCGTATGCTTTACCACTTATAAATGAGAAAAAAATCTTGGAAACTCCAATGATGATTTCAAATGCTGAAAAGGTGGCCAATACGTCAATAGTCTGATCGGAACTTGAATCAAAGTACTTCATAACCGAGTCTCGTGACTCCCAGAACACCGCCAACGAACAAACATACAACTCATAAATCGTCTTTGTGTAAACAACAGAAACCTCATTCGATCGGTTCACAACAGCTAAACTGACGCGACATAGCTCTTTGGCCTTCATGAACCCTGATGCCGTGCATTCCTTGGCAAACTCACCGGCAAAATCAAGGATGATCAATGCACAGAACGGCGACACGCCTTGTTTATGCATCGCAAGCATCGCGCTCGCAACCAACACTCGTCTCGTGTTATCCTTATCGACGGATCTCAACGGCACCATAATTTGATTGATCAATTGGTAAATCAATAGTATTTTCAAATCGGTCGCTGGTTTCAAATTGAGCAAATTCCGTATTTCCAACACCGAGATGGGTATCTTGGTCAACAATTGCTCGTATAATTGGCCATTCTTGACTTCATCATTTGTGATTTGTACTCCTAATTTGGGAAACGTTTCATAGCATATATCTATAGCACCTTCCAAGTCGCCCAATTCAATCTTACACCTCACTAGTTGAACAATGAAAACTAGCTTGTCAAATCCAAATTTGATCTGCGCCTTCTCGATAACTTCCAAACACTTCTCAAACTCCTTGAAATAGTAATGATTCTGGGCAACCGTGATTATCGATTTCAATTGTCGTTTCGAATCCAAGTCATCGACTAAATTACCAACTGCTTCAAAGAATTTCTGTGCCAATTTCATGTTATACGTCGATGAAGCGTATCTACCAGCTTGCACCAACACTTCGATATAAGTTTCTTTTTCTTCTGGTCTAGCAACATGATACGACTGTTTAAAGTATACTGCCATATTCAAATAACCACTGATATTCAAAGATTTCTCCTTGACGATGGTTTTGTAGTAGCGCAACCCACATAACCTACTGATTTCTTGTAGTTTGTCGTCCTTGACCAACTCACCAATTATATGCGAATTCAAACAATCATGCAGAAATCTGTACGAACAGTTTGAAGCTAACTCCCAAACATTGTTATCAGTTAAATCAAACGGACAATCCTCAGAACACAAAATATGAAATGGAACCTTGTAGTAGGTACTGGTTGGCAAGATGATTTTCGTCTCGATGCATAGTTGTAACATTTTGAATACTTTACTCATTGGCAAAGCAGACGCAACTATGAGATCAGTTAAATGGAAACCTGATCCATTCGATATAACAGCTGCATAATTTAATAAATCGCGTGTTTCAGGTGTTGTTGCATGATTCAAGTAACTCGATATAACTCCATCCTTCGTTGAGCCGTAATTCCTTCTATTATCCTTCTCTATCACCCACATACCATAGGTGCCATGATTTGAATATATACATTTTTGGGTAAATCTTGCAATCCTATTGGTAAACAAGATCAATAGTATATTCCCATCACATGCATTGTAGAATTTCATCGCTTCGCAGTCGGTTTTAGCAAGCAAGGTAGACAACGGCACCAGCTTGGCATCATCTTTGTTTATCATTGATGACATGCTTGTTTGGTTTTCAGGTTCGGGCGAAATTGTACCGCGGGTCGAACCATTTGCACTGTTCAACGGTGTCACATTCAACGAATCCTTACAGATGGCTGAGCCATTTGCACCCATGGTTTCATTGACCCAACTCAAGAAAACTTCAGGCTCAACTCTTGGTAACTCAAAATAGTGAATCAGGATACCTGTCTTGTCAACATACTTTAAAAATCTTTCCTGCTTCTTGTATCCATCCACATTATCAATAAACTGATCGGCATTGGTGGTGAAAGTGCACACTAGTTTCAACGACATATCCCTGTTATTGTCTTCGATTTCATCTTCGAAATTTATCAACTCACAAAACAATTTCCAGCTTTCTTCTGAACACCAGTGAACATCATCCATGAAAATCGTTAGTCCTTGCATGGCCACAACACGGTAGAACGTCTTTATAATTGAACGGAATTTGATTTCTAAACTCGAGTCGTGTTCCTCCTTGCTGCTGCCTGGAGTCCCAGGGGTATTTGCGCTTTGCTTGTGTTGATAAATATTGATGTATTTTTGGCCTAGCAATTTTCTTAACTCGGGTAACAAATAGAACAAAATACTCAAGTCTAATGGAATGTTTGTCACGATCAAATCACGCCAACTATTTTGGATTTCCTCTGAACATTCCAATATTTGTCCAATGACTGTCTTTATACCATCCAACAAACAGGTGTAAATAGATGCGCTAGTGTCGGAACATGCAAATTTCCAACTACAATAAAAATCATACTTGAAAAGTGCCCCTGCTTTCAAATCATTCAATAAAATAGTTTTACCAATGCCACTTTCACCACTAATGAAAATCATGTTGACCCCGCCATTGAAGCAATTATTGTAAGTGTCAATAATCTTTTTATATTCCTTATCTCTGCCGATAAATTGACCTGTGAATTGGATATAGGGTAAATGAGCAATCTTTTCCGGGTGCGTCATCTTGTCTTTGATCAAATAAGTTTGAAAATTGCCGTTGCTCTTCCAATGTTCCCAAACTGATTCACCCAAGTTTCTCACTTTATCAATATACGAGTTTTTGATGTTGATCAAATCGTTCAAAAGACTATAACAATTTTTAAATCTGTCTCTTGGGTTTTTCTGCAACAACTTCATGATTGTTGTTGATAATTTTTCACTGATCCAGCTTGGTGCAAGCAAATACGGGGCAATTGGTTTCTGGAAAATGTGCATTCGTATAATTGAATATGGGTCGGGTGAAGTGAATGGTGTTGTGCCCAACAACATCTCATACAACACTATTCCAATCGAGTAGAAATCAGACGTATAGTCGACATATTCATTGACAACCCCACTTACTTCAGGTGCCATGTAAGGCACGAGGTCAGGCACATCGACTAGATGATTCTTTCGGTACCCATACACACAGTTTTCGGAATAATTGAATGAGAATTCCCAACCGGTGATCTTGACATCGTTTGGATCGTTATCTGATTTCAAAAGATTGCTTGACGTGATACCATTGTGAACAATCCCCAACTCGTGCACTACTCCCAACGTCTCCACTACCTTGATGATATTGTATAGTATTTCAATCACTTGTAGTGGTGTTTTCGGGTTCGACGTTACTTGCTTTGAGATGCGGTCAAAAAATGAATCGCCCATTACTGAGCCTGCGCCGACTGGCCCCGTGAAAAAATTGTTTGACGTGGTTTCTATCGAATCATTAGTTGACATTTGGTTTTGTGAATTTATCGTTGACTCGGTCGATTTAGTCCTTGAGTTGGTCGACGAAAATGACCCCGGTCTTTGCTGATCAAAGTTGTTGTTGTTGTTGTTGTGTGAGGTATCTGTAGTAAACTCTTTGAATGTTCTATAGTTGTAATCAAGGTAGACCAACGCCAATCTCTTTTGGAAACAATCTTCATTTTCTTCTAGAAAAGTGAAATTCAAAATTTCTTGTGGATACAAAATACCAGGCAACCCCTTTGGCAAAGTCAGTGGAGTGTACAATTGATCTTTTTCCAACCGTGGTGGCTCGGTGTCTTGACTATAATCATTTTTCAACGTTTCGTTAACCCATAATCGATTTTTTTTCGGTGTATACAAGCCAGACAACAAATACCACTCGTTTAAAAATCTTGACAATGATAGACTTTTTTTCAAGTTTGGCGACAACCGAATTATAACTTGCGAATTCAACTTGATCTTGACATCATCGATTGATTTATACATCATATGGTCACATTGATCCAACTCCTGGCTCTTGACACCATGCCATAGAGTGTTTGTTTCGTTTTTAATTTGATTGTAGCCAAATTGTTTGATCAAATAGTAACCCGGTATTGAATTTGGCAAAATGTTGATATAGTCTTGATACTTGTATTCCGAGTTTCGTGGTGATAAGTTATTTGGTGACTTGTTGTACTCGTTTACATTCTGGTTCAAGTATTCTAGATGGTCTCTGATATAGTTGATATTGTTCAAGTATGATGAACTACCTAGTATGACATTTTCTCTAGTTTCGGAAGACATGCTTGAGTTTTCAGTTGCATCATAGTTGGAATCGTGCGACAGGTTGGTCGAGTAGTTATCCATGTCATCGAACAAGTTTGCAATTGACCGATGCAAATTGATGTCGTTGTGGTGGCTATATGTATCGGGAGTTGTGATGTGGTCGTTAGTGAAGTCGGATAGTGTGATGTTGGTGTCAATTGGCATGGTCAACATTGTTGGACCTTTAGTTAGCTTTGTTTCGTTTGTTATCAAGCTCAAATTCAAACTATTGTTATTGCTCAAACTCAATGCTGATGGTGGTTGAGAATGATCGGTTGAGTCGCTGCTGCTGGTATTCAAGGTGAGATCCTGCAAGTCTAATGATAACGATGACGGTGGATTCATGGTATAATTTTGTTTCAATCCATTTTTTTTGAACAAATCATCGTGTCTTGTATGTGATGACTTTCTACTGTTGCTCTTGTGATGTATGTGAGCCGTATGAGAATCGTTGGGCATCGGTGAGTCCAAAAGTGAAGATGTAGGATCAATCTCTATTACCGAATCAAAACTCATTTCAAATATTAAACCAGAAGAATTAATCAGTTGTCACAGATGAGTGTTTTTTGGGGTATGGTTTGATCAAGTGTCAAATTGTGGATGAAAAACTGGTTTAAAGCTGAAATTGGTAGCTGGTATCTAACTCAAAAGTTAGGTAAAAGTCGTATATATAAATCTAGAGATTGAAATGAGTTTTCAAACGATGATAATGGTGCTCGAAGAAGAAACAGAGACAAAGCTAAAACATTCCTTTACATACATTATTTTTGCCTGGTTAAAACTTAGTTTTGAGATACGAACCGCATTTTACTGGATTCTTTTTTATTTTTTTTTTTTTTTTTTTA
>JAJMKJ010000038.1:71369-106974 GCA_030569255.1 Insectozyma sakaeoensis | reverse complement strand
GGCAATACTGATAAGAATAATAGGTGCCGTGGGCACAGAAAAGAAAAGGATAGAAATGTAATAAAATATATATATGGGTACAATAATAGAGGAAATAAAAAGAGGATTAAGTATTATTTTTGAAATATACACCACACTAAAGCTTTACTACAATGTCTACTGAATCAATTAACGAAGATAATCTTGTTACATCACAACAAAGTGTTTGTTCGAATGTAAATTTCCACCATGTAAAGAGTTTACATCTGTTATACAACTCTTTTACTAATGTCTTTTAATTAATAAATGTCGTATCTTATTTTCCAATTATACTTTCATATCAGAAGATGTCCAAGTCTTTGTATACTTTTGCAGGATATATATCATAACTGACTTACACTTCAAATAGCAAGTATGACCGGAAGATGGTAAGTGAAACCGAAAAGGTTTCAACAAAACTTTAGTTAAAATTGTCGCTACAATAAAAGTAAGATTGAGGAATTTGGTTATATGAGTATAGGTCTTTGTAAATTGTGTTATCTAAAGAAAGATTCGGTGGTATTGAGCAATTTCCCAGCTGTCAAAATCATGTTAGTAACCAAATTATTTTGTTTGGGAACAATCAATCTATATTTTAATATGTTTTCTTCGGTTTTAAAGCTGAGGTGCTTTGGTTGAATCTTCTATTACCATATCTAATGATTTCTTTGAATACGTTCAATTTCAACTTTGACTGCAGAATTGAATCAATCTCTTTTTACCAATGTATGAATAAATCTTAAAATGAAAATTAGATTGTAGGTCTAAAGCCTTTATTGTTTGTTCCTTTTTGTATAAGTATCTAGGAATAGCAATTCTCAGTTCTCCAAATTGAGTAGGATCATTACATTTTTGACTTCAACATAAAGTAAAACTTAATTCATAATTTTCATTTCTTGTGCGGTAACACCAATTGGGGTTTAACAATATAGGCTATCTCAGGCAGTATTATAGCTAAACAATTATGAAAGTAGGGAGAAGAATTTACTGATTAAAAATACCTTACTTGTGTTAGAACCTAATTGAGTTTATTTTTCGGTATTATTGATTTACTTAGAATTTTTTAGAAAAAAATTTCGGTAGTCCGACATCATTATAAATAGACTTGAATATCTCTTGTTTTATTATTCGGAACTAACTAATTATATAAAATTAAAATACATACATTTTCGGTAAAAACCTATTGAACAGTTAAAGAGTTTATACTTTTAAACTCTTATATGGTGGATAATCGTATCGATTAAAAACAACTTATATCCTACATTAATTTGCACTACAGACTAGTCGACTATAAAAATTACCCTATTGATTTATCAACAATCAGACTGGTAGTCTCAAAAAACCGTACTACAATTACTTTTAATCACAAGGTTCATTAAAAAAAAAATAAAAAATTTTATTTCGCAGCTTCAAGTTTTAAACAAATTAGAAATATTTAACAATGTCAAGTTTTAATTTTTCAAATCTCAAAGAGGAATTATTAAAGATTGAGAACAAATACAACATCAACACGGTTGAAAAAGAAATTTAGACAATTACACTGGAATATTACAAGACTCACAATTCGGATTATTTCTTTTGTATTGGCCAATTATTTCATAAAAGAGAATTTACAGAACTTTACAATTTTACATCACAACCTCAAAACTATACCAATCCTAAATTTAAAATAACCAAATACATAACCAAAGAATCGCAAGAATTGAGTATTTTTGTGTACCATGTTTTATGTTTAACGGCTCCAAATTTCAGGCATTTGTTTTCCATTTCAGATAAATGTCAAGATAATTTGATTAAATTAATGGTCAACACTGGTTACGTATCATCAAGAATCAAAATTAGAACAACTTTGAATAATCTAACTTATAAAAGTAATTTTAATGCAAACAATTTTAAGAAATTTATATACAATTTTAGAGATTAGCAATGAGATCACATTATAGTGTTACCGATGATGAAGAAACAATATTCATGAATATGGCTATCACAAATATCAATTACTGTTATAAGTAGTGTCGAAACACTCGACCATAAACCAAAGAAGAAAAGTCAATCATCTTAACTACACAACAACAGATATAACAATAGATATCATAGTGAAAAAAATAAAAATTAAAAAGAAGATGATGAGGAAGAGGAAGATGAAGACTCAAAACAAAAATCAAGTACAAATTCAAATAAGAATAATAACTACAACAATAATCATAAGAGAAATGATTAACTTTGCCTCCTTGAGTTTGATTCAATTCGTCTCGAACTTCCAAATGATGGAATAAATCGTCGAGTTAATCAATAGAACTCTTTAGTTGTGTGGCGTAGTGGATATTTGTAGAAGCCATATTCATGAAAATGGATTCTAATTTTTAAAATTATTTGCATTGAAATTATTTTTGTATGTTAAATTGTTTAATGTATGTCTAACTTTAATTCTGGATGAAATATATCCAGTATTTATCATTAATTTAATTAGGTTGTCTTGACATTTATTTGAAATAGAAAACAAATGTCTGAAATTTGGAGCTGTTAAACATAACACATGGTACGCAAAAATACTCAATTCCTGTGATTCTTTGGTTATGTATTTGGTTATTTTGAATTTAGGATTGGTATAATTCTGAGGTTGGGATGTAAATTTGTATAGTTCCATAAATTCCCTTTTATGAAACAATTGACCAATACAAAAAAAATAGTCTGAATTATGAGTTTTGTAATTTTCCAGCGTAATCGTTGGAATTTCTTTTTCGACTGTATTTATATTATATTTGTTTTCAATCTTTAGTAACTCTTCTTTGAGACTTGATAAATTGAAGTTGGACTTTGTAAAATAATTTCAATCTGTTGTAATATGAAGTTGCAAAATAAAATATATCTCTGGTTTTTTCTTTTTTTTTTTTTTTTTTTTTTTTTTATAATAGACGAAGATTACTTTTAATTTAATGAACTTGAACGTGGTTTTTTAAGACGACCAGTCTGATGTATAATGTATCTGTAGCGGTAGTTTTTAAAGACGACTAGTCTAAAAGTTAAAAAATAATTGATGTGTGTGAATTACACTCTAATTTTCCACCATATAAAGAGTTTATACTTTTTATATATACGAACTCTTTTTACAATTAATGTTTTGTCACGAAAGTTGTATATTATTCAGACTGACTTTCATATCCAAGGATATTCAAGTCCTTATATACTTATGTCGGATATATAAAACCGACTTATTCACGAAAGTGTAAAACAGTAATACCGAAAAAGTAGTTAATACCGAAATTATGGCAATTAAAGCCATAAGCTTAATTTAGTGAATTTGAAGGTGGTTTTTTAAGACGACCAGTCTGATTTATAATTAATCAATAGCAGTAGTTTTTAAAGACAACCAGTCTAAAAGTTAAAAAAATAATTTAATGCAAAAATATAAAATATAATGTTCTAGAATTCTAAAATAAACAATTAACACCGAAAATATAGTAAGCAAAACCGAAAGGGTGTTAACATCATCAGCTTGTAATATTTAAAAAGCTATGTCTTTGAGCTAAAAGTGTCTTCAACCTCCTCCTATTATAGAATTTCAAAAATGTTCCATAAGTTGGGCGATAAAATTTTGTCTCAAGTTAGGGTGGAAAAAAATTACCATCATACTTGTCCTACTATCATTGTATCAAAGAAAAAAGGGTAACTATCGTAAAGTACCATTGTTTGGGGTTGGTAAATTTTTAAACTGTGGGGGAATTAGGCATAGTTAACGGTGGTTTAGTCCATTTTCCGCTAATTGTGTGAATTCTGGTCGCAGTTACTTAACTTGGAGTACACTGGGGCCAGGAGGAATTTGACTGGCAACGTATGTTTCCCTGCTACCCAAACTTGTTATGACTATATCATAGTTGTGCTCAATCTTTACCATAATTTGATGAATTTGAATTTAACTTACTCTATGATAAGCTTTTTTAAGGATACTTTCGTAATTACTTCGAAAGTGATTTCTTTTAATTCAAAACTGATTAAGTTTTAATTTAAATTGAGTAATTTGAATGTGGATCCGGAATTAAGTAGGTTCTCTATTCATTAGTAAATGATTTTTAATTAATAACTGATTTTTAATGGATTCAACGTTGGTTTTATAATGTGTTAAACTTTGGTTTTCAATTCGTCAAGCTGGATATGATAGTAAGTGTTCAATCTGTCCATAATATAACTTGTTGATAACTAGTTTGTACGGTCATTGGGGTTTCGAACGTTCTCTTGTGATAAATATTGTACTGCCGCATTGCCTGTCTGTAGTTATTATTGACGTGGTATAATGACTAAGTGATGAATTGAACTGTCTTTTATTCAATGGAAATTTTAACGTTTGAAGGTACTAGTTGGCTCTGTTTTCATTAATTTTGTTTGCGTTGAATTCGACATTTATAATTGTCTGCATTTTTTGTTGGGGTTTTTGGTTGGATTGGTTGGTTTTTTGGTTGGATTGGTTGGTTTTTTGGTTGGATTATTTTGAAAAAGTTTAAGCTACCAATATGTTACGAGTTACCCAGGGTTGTTCCATATTAGAGTACAAAAAGCCTAAAAGGGTATATTAATGATAATTAAACGTAATAAGTCTTCTCCTCTTTGGTCTAGGGGATTGTTATCTATATATATCCAAGTACGTTCCTCTCTCTGCATTGTTCTGCATCTATGTCGCTGGCTACTTATTCCCCTTCTGTAAGCCAGCCATCTCTCATTACCCCATTCGGACATTACCTTCCTAAATAGTAGATCCTATATAATATGCCGAGGCTTATTATATGCAGGAGCCTAAATATCTGGGGTTATATCGTAACATCAAAAAAAGATGGGCGCGTGGTCTAGTTGGTTATGGCATCTGCTTAACACGCAGAACGTCCCCAGTTCGATCCTGGGCGTACTCACTTTTATTTTTTTTTTTTTGCAATGCTTAGAAAGTTGATTTTGCAACAAGAATACAAGCTTCATCACCATTACTACACTCACTAAATTCGCTGCTTACCCAAAGAAAGTTTGTATTAGTAATTTATACTATTCTATACATTGTTGAAATTCCTTTTTCAAATTCTTAAATAGTTTTTTACTCTTTCCTATCTTCAGCCTCAAAAATAATCGTTTGTAAGCTTTTGATAGTTTTGGAAACCAAGATGATTCTCCAATCAACATTATAACCAAATTAACAACCGAAAATGTCAAAATATAATAATAAAACCAACTACTTAAATTTGTTAATTGCATAATATCACCCAATTTTGATTCGCCATCGATTAAGAACAACGAAGCCGATAATAATGTAGCAACTATCAAATTTATAATAAATGGAATGTTTCTAATCATCGACTCTCTATATGGTGGGCCTTGACTCAAAACAACTGCAATTAAAATGTATTGGAAATTCGAAAATAAAAATAAAACTGTATTATCCGAAGACTTGACGGCGTCATCCGAGCCAGGGATTGGCTTGATGTACCAAGGTTCCTTTTGTACCCATAACCAAAGAATAAGTTGGAATATCAACAAAACTAAAATGTGACATATTAGTGGTATTAGTATTTTTGGTGAGACCAAATTCGCTGTTGGTCTCTTAACAATCAATTTACCAAATGGTTTTGACCACGACATGAAAATTGCCAAAGGCAAGATTAAAAACAAATCAATGTATAAAAATTGAAAGTCACCCAAATTGGTACCCGTTTTATATAAAATTGTAACTGAAATAAATTGAATAGCTGAATATAATGACATATACTTGAAACATGAAAAACTGGTCACTAAACTTGATCTACCCTCTTTTATCACATCTAACACACAAGTAATTTCAAATATTCTAGATGTGAACGGAGCCGCAACAGAAGCTTCCGCTTCAGATAACGATATCCCCACATCAGCTGCTTTTAATGCACCACAATCATTGGCACCATCACCACAAAATCCAACAGTATAATCTATTTTCTGTAATTGCTCAACCAATTCGTGTTTTTCATCGGGTGACATCCTGGCAAATATATCACAGTTCATCAATACATTTTGAATAATGTTAAGGTTTTTGACTTCAGTTAATAAAAATCTGAAAACATCACCAGTAATTGCTAATTTATAGTTTATTTCTTCTCTAATCGAGACTGGTTTGATGGTTATTGGATCTAATCTATCATCAGCGTTATTAACTTCTTGCCATGAAATATATTGCTCGGCGTCTTTGTAATCAAATACAGGTATATAGATTTTTTCTACTGAAGGTGGGATCAATTCACATTCTCTTGAGACACTAATTGCAGTTAAAATATTATCACCAGTACACATAATAGTCCTAATTTCTGCTTCATTCAATTTTTGTAATGTTTGTTTCGTCGAGTGTTTCAATTTATTTTCAAACACAATAAAACCAACAAATATGAGATCTGACTCTGCCTCTTGTCGAGATACATTCATGTCTTTGATTTCTTTATACGCACAGGCAATTACCCTGTAACCAGCATGAGTGTAAGAATGTAACAATTCATCAAAATTACTTGGGATTGAGTCTGGCTGACATACTTCCAACATAATTTCAGGTGCACCCTTTGTGAATACAAAATTGCTACCTCGAGATGCTAAAACTGACATTCTTCTCAAAGAAGCCAAAAATTCAAACTCTTTCAAAATTTGATACGAATTCTTTCCATTAAAAACAATAGGCTTACTTTCTTCTTTATAATTCCAGTTTGTAAATTCAAACATCTTAACATCTAGTGGATCACCCAATAATTCATTATCAATGTTTCTCAATGAATGACATGTAGCCATACATCCTAGGAGATGTAAACCATTATTTGTATCATGATCACTATTTCTTATAGTTTTTAAATTTGAAATATCTTCAATTAAATCCTCAAATACAATTTCTTTTCTGCCTTGTGCGTTATTCGCTAAATGAATTCCTAAAACATCTAACCCATCTTCTGTTAAAGTCCCCGTCTTATCAAAACAAATCACATCTAGTTTCCCAGCAATATTGACTCTGGTAGGTGCAATACAGAATATTTGCAATTTCTTCAATCTTGCAATAGCAAAAGTGGTACCAATAGTTAATGTTGCTGGTAATGCTGGGGGTACTACAATTGTGATGATATCTAAAGCTCTTAAAATCATAACTTTTTTCTCGACACCCAATTTGATAAAATTGTAGGTTGAATATGTAAATCCAACAGCTGCAATGAGAGTCATAAATCCAATGTATTTAAATGAATCTTCGTAAAATTTAAATCCTGTTGGTTTTGGAAATAACATTGACCGAACTAATGAACCTTTGGTAGTATTAAACCCCGACTTCAACACCATTGCAGACACAGGCTCATCATTGGAGGATCTCATTTTCAATAATTTTGTTCCATTGAACAAATATGACTTTGATAATACTGGGTCAATAAAATTTTCCGGTAGATACTTGACTGTCTCCTTATTTGCATGAACTTTAGATACCGGTACACTTTCGCCCGTTAACATTGATTCATTAACAACACATTCACCATTTATTAATAAAGCATCACAAGGTATAATATTAAGAGATGGATCAACTTCAAAAACATCACCCGGGACTAAATTTGTTGAATCAATTTGTTTCCAGAAACCATTTCTCCAAACTCTGACTTCACAAGAAAATTTTGAAATTTCTTGTAATCTTTTAATTGTTGATTTTGTTTCAACAAGTGAATTTACAATTGAAATCATCGAAATAATGAAAATACACGAGGCATAATAATAGTAATCATCAGCTAGCCATAAAAATATCGAAAAAACTTGAAAAACATAAAAAGGATGTAACACCTCATCAACTAATAATTGAAAAACCGTTTTTTCTTCGATTTCAATTTTGTTTTCATCGAATATATCCAATCTTTGTTCCTGTAATGATTGGGAAATTCCTTCTTTTGTATTTTTTATGTTCATCCAACGACAGTCATACCAATTTGAATTTGTTTTAAAAATGTCTTCAGTTGGATTATAAAAAAACTTGATATATCTATAAATAAAAGAATGCAAAACCGGCACAACTGGATCTTTCTCTGTGACCATATAGCTTGACAATCTTTCTTTCAACTTTTGCTTTTTAACATCTATAATTTGTAATTCTCCATACTCATTTTCTATAACAACCCAATGTGCTAAGCCCAAAGGACTTCTGCTTCCTCTTAAATTAACACGATATTTGGGAAACCATCTTAATATCAAAAATCCCAATCCTAGGGTACATATACAAACTAAATAGTATATGATTTTCTTCCACCAGCAATTACGATAGCCTGCAATACCAATGACAATATCCTCCTCTGCTAAATAATATCTTTGGTAATCTAATATTGCTGGAAATTCTTGGTAAAAGTTGTTATTTACTTGATTTGAATTAATACTAGAGTGTTTCAGCAGAGTTGATTCGGCATTACTACCATCTGAATCTCTTCTTGTTCTTCTTTCATACCCAATTGAACCATAGTCGGGCTCTGGTGATTGGAACCTACTGTTGGCTCCATTTTGCTCGAAAAATTGTTCTTGTTCATCATCTGAGTATTTATCTATTGAATAGTCCCAGTTTGTATTATAATCAACGGGATCTTCTGGATTTTCAATGGTAGATCCACCTTGGGCCAGTTCAATTTCAGTTGGTGAAAAAAATCTAAAGTGAGCTTGTAAATCATTTGAGGTTTGAGACGCATTAGACTTCACAGATCTCAAGTCTAAATCATTGTCTGCAGTTATCAATGGTGATGTTTCTCTAGACAAATCTCTTCTACCACCGAAACTATGTGGATAATGCAATGAAGTAATTGAAGATGGTATTACTTCCGATGCGGCACCAGAAAACATTTCATGACTGTTGTTATCATCAAATTGGCCAGAGTCAGTGGAAGTAATTGAGTTATGTCTTGACCTCGAAGAAGATCTCCGACTAGAAATTGAACGATGTGTTCTGCCCATCAAACTTTATAGCAATGAGTCCCTAGATGCGTATTAATTTTTTTTTTTATCAAGTTTAATCTAGCGAAAAACAAACAGACTAAGTTCTAATGGCCCTCAAGTTAAAATTAAAACCACCGTCTGCAGCAGCATCAGAATCACCACCACCACCACCTGCAGCAGCAGGAGCAGCATCATCTTCAATCCCAGCAGCAGCACCAGTGACAGTGTCAGCAAGTACACCAACTACAGATGAGACACCAAAGGTACCTCGAATAAAGTTCAAAGCACCTACTAAAACAATTACCAAAAAAAGAGAACACGAGAGTTCAATACAAGATCAACCAAAGAAACTAAAAATAAGTATAACAAAGTCGAATGAAAATGGACAACAAAAGGTTACACCCAAAGTGAGAATAAAACCGACCAGAGTGCCCGGTGAAGGCTACGATTCAGAAGCTCCCGATTTAGAAGATGATCCTTTAATAGAAGAGGGAATAATAATACGATTTTTGGATGACTCTAATCTAGAATTTGTTCAAAATGCAGTTGATTCGGGAGATTTAACTGGCTTAAATATCAAATGGATCACAAAAGATAAAGCTGTTGTAAGTATTGGTGGAGCGTTATATTCCGCAAGGTTAATTGATTTACCAACGTTGACTGAAATATATAAAACAATAGACAAGAAAAATATTTTCAAGACATTTGATGTTTGCCAAATTTTGTTAGTGTTGCATACGGTGAATCCATCAAAATTTGATAAAAACAAAGATTTTGAAGTACCAGATGAATATTTATTCAATCACCCCTTCTATAAATATGTGAAAAACAATGAAATCAAAAAGAAAAAAATGGTTCTTAGGGATGGGTTATTAAATCCATATAAAGATGTATATAGAAGATTTCGACCTACAAGAGCCGATCATAGAGTCATTCAAGATTTGGAAAACAAAGTAAATGAATTGATTAAATTGGATAATGAAGCTGAAGAAAGTCATTTTGAATTAATAGATAAAAGACAGCAGAGATTTAGTGCAACCCCATCGGCTGTTTCAACTCCCACGGCTTTTAAACAATCAGCGGAAGAACAAGATGATTATGATGACCTAGAACAAGAATTAGAAGAAGGTATGGTCGAAGATATTGAACTCCATTTGGAAGAAGAATTGAATAAATTAGATTCAGATGCCGAGCAAGTAGTTACAGTTTCAGACCTGATTGCTGGTATGTTAAATGGCGACGATGACGAAGAAATAATAGTAGAAGGTGACGACGAACACGAAGGAGAAGGCGAAGAAGTAGAAGAAGAAGAAGAAGACGAAGAAGAAGACGAAGACGACGACGATGATGATGACGACGACGATGAAGAAGAAGACGAAGAAAGCAAATCCGGTAAACAACAGGTTAAATTATTAGAAGAAGAAATATTAGAATTAGAAAAAGCAGTTGAACATCATAGGAAAAATTTGGCGACAGCATCTAGTAAAATGTTGAAGATGAAATTCCAAAATACTTACACATCGTTGAAAGCGTCTCTTGATCAAAAGAAACGTGATTTAGCAAAAATTACAGACGAGCAAGAACATACTCAAAAAATTGTTGAAAAGGGGGTGGCCTCTAAACCGGATGCCGAAGAAGATGAAGAAGAAGACGATGATGAAGATGAAGATAACATCAATGAAGACAATTTGATGGACGACCTATTTTAATTGGTTCAAGCAATAGTTGCAAACCATCACATCTATAACTTGAAGGAGTTGTAATAATCAGATTAAAAGAAAAAATTAATAGACCAAAGAATTACAAGGTTTTATGATCAGAACGAGCCAGTATTATTAACAGGAGAGCTATATCAAAATTGATAACGATAAGTCATTCGTGATAATAATTGGAATTCAGTAGATTTGAATAGACATTTTGGGCTACCTCTAATTGGTAGCTAACTCAATACTGAAGGTCTCATTTCAAAATTTAGTACCTTTCAATGACTTTTAGTATGATATTTTCGAGGATAGGTCATGATTAAATATCGAGTTTATTGAGTAATCTTGTTTTTGAAAACCCAGACTACCATGCGCACAGTATTTAATTTTAATTTGGACGATAAAATTCTTATAAAAATTTGAGAGTAAATGATGAGAAAGTATGGTTGATTTCATGCGTACTTTAAAAAGACACTGTTTTACAGTTTTAACTGAATATATATAATTTCAACAATGATATATTACACTAATCAGTTTGCACCCCTTTAGTGCTTAATTTACAAATAGTTTTCTCTAATTTTGACGGATATGTGATAGTGCACAAACCAATTTTTAAGTGCATAAACTCTTCGCATTGTGCAGTGATAAAATTTATTTTATGGGGGGATAAACTCAAATGTCTACAAACTCAATCAAGTTACTAGTCAGTGATGTTCATAGAGGGTTAGCTGAACTATGCGCGAAGAGGCTAGGTATACGTATCACACCAAGTGAATTAAAAAGAGAGTCAACTGGAGAGATACAGTACTCGATCGGTGAGTCAGTTAGAGATGAGGATATTTTTATCCTTTGTCAAATTGGATCGGGAGAAGTTAATGATAGGGTCATAGAGTTGATGATTATGATTAACGCTTGTAAGACGGCAAGTGCAAGAAGAATCACCGTCATACTTCCAAATTTCCCATACGCAAGACAAGATAGAAAAGATAAGTCGAGGGCTCCGATAACAGCCAAATTAATGGCAGATATGTTGACATCAGCTGGATGTAATCATGTCATAACTATGGACCTACATGCTTCGCAAATACAAGGGTTTTTTGACGTTCCAGTCGATAACTTATACGCCGAGCCAAGTGTTGTAAGATATATAAAAGAAAAAATTGACTATAAGCATGCAATTATGATTTCGCCCGATGCAGGTGGTGCCAAGAGAGCGGCTGGATTGGCCGATCGTTTGGATCTAAACTTTGCGTTAATTCATAAAGAAAGGGCTAGAGCAAACGAAGTTTCCAGAATGGTTTTGGTTGGTGATGTATCCGATAAAATCTGTATCATCGTTGATGACATGGCAGATACTTGTGGTACATTAGCTAAGGCGGCAGAAGTTTTGTTAGAAAATAATGCAAAGGAAGTTATTGCAATTGTAACTCATGGTATATTGTCCGGCAATGCAATAAAGAATATTAATAATTCAAAATTGAAAAAAGTTGTCTGCACAAATACGGTTCCATTCGAAGACAAGCTTAAATTGTGTTCAAAATTAGATACAATTGATGTATCTGCCGTATTAGCTGAAGCCATTAGAAGATTGCATAATGGTGAAAGTATTTCATATTTATTTAAAAATGCACCATTATAGTATTTTTTTTAATTTATTTTTCAACGCGCAATAAATACATATATATATATATATATTCTAGGACTAATATGAAGAAACATCACAGACAGATCAAAGCATGTCTCTTTGGTATGTACATTCTCTCGTTTTACTTTACTGATGGCTAACAATTTAAGACATGGATGGAACACTTTTGAATACAGAAGATATTTATACTGAAGCATCATCAGCGCTATTAGCCAAATATGGCAAAGGACCAATGACATGGGATGTTAAAATCAAATTACAAGGTAGACCAGGACTAGAAGCTACAAAAATCATGATTGAAGAATTTGATTTGCCAATATCTCCAGAAACTTTTGCTCAAGAAGCAATGCAAATTCAAGAGAATCTTTGGCAAAAGGCAAAGTTCTTACCTCATGCGTTGGAGTTGTTGAAATATTTGTATGACTCCAAAATACCGATTGCGTTAGGTACTTCGTCAAATACTATTAATTATCATCGTAAAACAAATCACTTACAGCATGGATTTCAATACTTTGAAGGACACATTGTCACTGGTGACGACGATAGAATCCCAAAGGGTAGAGGCAAACCAAATCCCGATATATGGTTTGCTTGTTTAGCTAGTATAAATCTGAAACGAAGTAAGCAAGGATTGGAAGAGATTACAATTGAGGAATGTTTGATTTTTGAGGATGGCATACCTGGTGTTATTTCAGGAATCAAAGCAAATGCTCATGTTATCTGGATACCAGATCCGAATGCTCTCAAAATTTTAAATGGTAAAGAACATGAGATTATTGGAAACAACGGAGAGATTTTATCAAGTTTGCAACATTTTGATAGAGATAAATACTATTTATAGACAGAAAAAAAATGTAATTTTTAATCTATGATGATAGGTACTGATTCCTATCATTTAATTATTGACTTTGAACATACCCAAGATTATAGATTTTCATCTATAGAAATAACAGAAATTGATATTAAACAGCTCGGACAAGTTGAAATGGTATCGCTGGCAATCGAACCAATCAAAGCAAAAATTATAGGGGACGGAGTTATCAAATTATACAGAGAATTTGAAGATGAAGCAATACTACCCAATCACACGAACCCCGGCGATGACACAATGGTATCGATATTGGCAGTTCCAACGTATTTCACAGCAACCGATTTATTGGGATTTATTGGCGAAACATTCATGAGAAGTATATCACATATACGAATATTGAAAAGTAATAAACCGAATCGGTTTCTAATACTAATAAAGTTTAGAGGAATAATTGAAGCAGCCAATTTTCAGTTTACATTCAATGGAAAACTATTCAATTCAATGGAGCCTGAAACCTGCCATGTTGTCTTCATAAAATCAGTCCAGCTATGCTATCCAACCAAAGAACATGAAATTGAGACATCGTTGATACCATTTTTGTTGAAAGATCCATTTACATCAATAAAGATGGATGTTAAAAATATTGAATTGCCTACATGTCCAGTGTGTTTGGAGAAAATGGATGCAATAATAACCGGACTCTTGACAATTCCATGTCAGCATACATTTCATTGTCAATGTTTATCGAAATGGAAAGATGACACATGTCCTATATGCAGATACTCGCATCGAGAGCGACAGGTGTTATCTACTAGGCTACAAAGATTGAGTGTTGGCAGTAGTCATCAACATCAGCAACAAACTAATAGTAATGAATCCGAGATTTGTATGGAATGTAGTGAAAATTCAAACTTGTGGATATGTCTTGTATGTGGAAATGTGGGATGCAGTAGGTACGCGCCGGAGCAACACTCATTGAAGCATTTCATAAATACAGGACATTGCTTTGCAATGGAAATAAGCACAAGCAGAGTATGGGATTATGCTGGCGATAATTATGTACATCGGTTAGTAACAAATGAATCGGATGGTAAATTGGTTGAATTGCCCGATAAGGCAAAGAATGAACATGATAGCACCAACAATAGCAACAACAATAATAATAGTGATAAAATCGATCAAGTTGGGTTTGAATATTCACAATTATTAATCGGTCAATTAGCAAGTCAACGAGAGTATTACGAGGGCCTTCTCAAAAACTCATCCAACTCACAGTTGGAAATAAAAATTCAAGAGTTAACAAATAAAGTTTCTGACTTGACATTGAATTTAATACCGTCGTTGAAACAAAAGATTCAATCAAAAGAAGAAAAATTGAATCAAATCGTTCGTGATTTAAATATATCAAACTCTTTGAATGAAGCATTTTCCAAAAAAATTGATCACTTGAATAAATTGCAAGAAAATTATAAACAGAAAATATCAGATTTAACCTTGGATAATAAAAATTTAAATGAACAAGTAAATGACTTGATGTTTTTTTTGGATAGTAGAGAAAAATTAAAAAATGAAAGTCAAGATGTAAAAGATGGAACCATTGTTATCCAGTCAAAAAATAATAAAAACAAAAAGAAGAAATAAAATCTTAATCATGTCAAAATTTGCACTGAATTATACATTTGAAATATGACAAATCCTTTCTAGACCTGCTACTTGTATTTATTGAGGCAAAATATGTGGGTTGACGCATCCAAACGCGCAGTATAACCTTCCTTAAAATCTTGACATAATAAACATATATCCTGTTATTTTCCGTGATTTTTTTTTTTCAATTTTAATGTTATTTGTATCTGACATAACTAAAAATTAGATACTGAAGATTTGGTTGATATATTATTGTGGAATTTTTTTTTTTTTCAAAATCATTTTCTGATATGCCGATTTTCTAGATTCTATTTAAATGTAGAAATTATTTGTGATTTACAAAAAACAAATCTAAATTTCATTTCCACTTGTGAATTTGTTTAATAATCATGAATAGACATGAACCAAGAACTGATGCTATGCCCAGGTTGCCCTCGTTTCAACAATTGAATGAAACACTCCGCAATCCTGAACCAACTAATAACAAACAAGTGGTACAAAGAGCGCTTCTGTTATCGTCTCAAGTTTATAACCCATACAGCAGCGGCAGTGAAGATTATTCATATGGCCCAACACTTCATGAAAGACAAAGACAGGAAAGTATTCCTAATCAATATATGTATCCTAGTTTAGAAGCGGCAAAACAGTTGTTTATGTTCAATAAACCACAAACACTTTCGAATGATGGCGAATTCCAATTTATCAATGATTTAATTCAATTTTTGATTGATTTCGAAATTAAATACAACAAGTATCATCAGTCATCAAATGTCTATGAGAAAGTATCAATGGACTTGGGCAATCAGAAAATTAATGACAATATTGTAAATTTAAAAAAGATGTTGAATGTTATTGAAAAAATGAATAAAAAAACAAATAAAATCCATCATTATCAAATACAACTAAATAATGATAAAAAGAAAATTCGTAAAAAGATTGTGAAATCACAGTCAATGAGTGGTGAATTGTTACCGTTGAATATCAAAGGTGAGTTAATAAAACCTACACCACAACAATTACAGCTACAACATTCGCCGGTGTCTAATTTCCAAATTGGTGGATTGAACACCGAACTAAGTTTAAAACCAGAAATTACCTGCCAGCATTGTTGCTCTCAAGAAACACCAGAATGGAGACGGGGTCCAGAAGGTAGCCGTACTTTATGCAATGCATGTGGGTTGTTTTACTCAAAATTGATTAAAAAGTATGGTTTGAAAGAAGCTGATAGTATAATGTTGGAAAGAAAGCAGACTGGTACTGTTAATGATAGAAGAATATTCTGAAATAGGAAAAAAAAGTTGCAGCCATTTTTTATGTTTGTGTTTACATAATACTTAAATATATATATTTTTTTTTTCTAGTGTTGAATGTCGCAATTTCCATTTTTACGTCTGTCTTCTTTTTTTTTTTTAATATCCATCTCATCTTGTTTGATTTTTTTCTTTAATATATTTTTTTTTTTTTCTCATAGTTAGCACAACTGGTTTAAATGATGACTGATTCTAAGTCAGTACTTAGTAATAATGAGATCTCGTTTCCAAGAGGGGGGAAGACAGCTTTAACTCCTATGGAAGTCAAGGAAATTTCAAATGAAGTCACAAAAGATGTTTTGTTTGAGCAATCCAAGAAACGTTCAAAATCATCAGCATCAGAACAACCAAAGAAGAAATCAAGAAGACTGAAAAAGAGTAAAGACCAAGACACAGATAATAAAGACGAGGAAGAACAACAAGTTCCAATAGAGTATTTGACGTTCAAAAATTTAGTAACTGGTTCGTTAGTGCTAGGTCAAATTCAGGCAATTAACAAATTGGATATTACGTTAGCGTTGGGTGATAACTTAGTCGGATATGTGCCAATAACTTCAATAAATTCATATATAACCGAATTAATTGAAAAATACGAACAAGAATCTGAGTCGGAATCCGATGACGAAGAAGAAAATATACTTTTACAATCAAAACCAGAAAAAGAATTTCCAAGTTTGTCGTCAATTTTTCAAATAGGATCATGGTTGAAAGCTAGAGTATCCATACCCGAGGAAACAAATAAAAAAAGAATCGAATTGAGTATAGAACCAGAGGTTGTGAATGAAAATCTAGAAGCTGAAGATTTATTGCCAGGTAATGTCATACAATGCACTGTCAAATCCATTGAAGATCATGGTATCATTTTGAATACAGGTAAAAAAAATATATCTGGTTTCATAAGTAGTAAAGATTTGGATATGGAAGTGGTAAAAGTTGGTGCGGTTATTCTTTGTTCGATTACTAAATTGACAGGAAGAACAATTGCATTGAAGCCAGCACAGCAAGAATCATTTAAAAAGTCAATAACGACAATCAGTTCTGTGGATTCAATACAACCAGGTATTATAGTGGATGCTCTAATTACTGAGGTCACAACAAAAGGATTAATTACAAGAGTTTTTGGATTAATCGATGGTACCATAAATTTATCAAATATACATGAGTTTGAATCATCGGCTTTAAAACATAAATACGGTGTTGGTTCGACTATTAAAGCAAGGGTACTAGCCATTCTCCTCAAAAACGGTACAAGAAAATTGATTTTGTCGGTAATACCACATGTTTTACAATTACAAGATGATACAAAACAAAAAGATAGCTTGGAAGCTTTCCCAATTGGTCACATTTTTGACGCTGTTGAAGTTATAGGTAATGATTCAAATTACATTTTTGTTAAGTTTGGTTCGAGTGAAATTTATGGTCAAGTTCATAATTCAAAAATCGATGACAATAAGACCTTGGAAGATTATATTATCGGATCAAAGCATAAAGCAAGAGTTACTGGTTACAATACGGTTGAATCATTTTTGATATTAAGTTTTGAAACAAAAATCATAAATGCTAAATATTTAAACGTCAGAGACATTCCTATTGGTACTTTATTCAAGAATATTGAAATTGTCAAGGTCTTACCAGGACAAGGTGGTATCAATGTCAAATTTGATGAATTTAGCGGATTGGTACCTTCAAATCAAATGTCAGATATAAAATTAGTTTATCCAGAAAGAAAATTCAGAGTTGGTTCAAAAGTCAAAGGTAGACTATTGAATTTCAAGGGGAACAAACCATTGATAACTTTGAGAAAGGCTTTAGTCAATTTAGAAGATGATGAAATTTTATCAAAATTCGAGGATATTGAAATTGGCGATAAATCCAACGCAATTGTTGAAAAATTCATACATAATGGTTGTATTGTATCATTTTTTGGAAACTTGAAAGCATTTTTACCAAAGAACGAAATTTCAGAAACTTTTGTTGACGATGCAAGCAAATTTTTGAAAATTGGTCAAATTGTGAAAACAAGAATATTGGATAGAAATGCAGAGAACCAACGATTGATTGTGTCTTTAAAGCAATCTAGCGAATTGTCATCGAAACAACAAAATGAAATCAATCACTTGATAGCCGGAAGCTCGATTGTCGAAACAATTGTTGTTGAGAAGAAAAAAAACACCGTTTTAGTTGAGTTGGAAAATTCGAACCTTCGCGGTGTGATTCACGACGGTCAATTATCTGACGGGAATTTTGAACAAAATAGGTCATTATTCAAGAAATTGTCAATATCATCAAAGTTAAAAGTTGTGATTTTAGAAAAAGATTTAAAAGCGAGAACTGTTATATGTTCAGCTAAAAATTCATTGATTGAACAAGCTGAGAGAAATCAGTTGCCAAAACAATTTGAAGACATTGAACAGAATAAAGTTGTTAAAGGGTATGTGAAGTCAATCACCAATTTAGGTTTATTTATCTCATTTGCAAATAAATTGACGGGATTAATTTTGGCAAAATACATCAACAACAAAAAACCAAATGATGATTTGACAAAACTTTTTTTCAAAAATCAATCGATATCATGTAGGGTCATAAATATAGATTTGGAGAATAAAAGATTTTTGTTAAGTTTGTTGGATTCAAAGACTTCAAACGAAGATGAACAAGTCATCAATCCGGTAGATGGTGGCAAAAAATTGATTTCCGATTATAAACCAGGTGTGCTTACAAAAGCGGTAATAAAAAGTGTCAAAGGTACGCAGTTGAATGTTCAATTGGCCAATAACTTACAAGGTAGAATCGATATCACTCAGGTGTTTGATGATGTCTCTGAGATCAAGAATTTGAAACAACCATTGAATCATTACAATAAAAATGATATTGTTGATGTGAAAGTCATTGGTTATCACGATGCAAAGAACCATACCTTTTTACCAATAACTCACCGAAAATCGAACAAGTATTCTGTTTTGGAATTATCAATCAAGGATCCCGAAGTGAATTCCAAAAAATTATCAGATTTGAAATTTTCTGACATCAAACCTGGCCAACAATACTTGTCATTTGTCAACAATATAACCAAAGGTTTTGTATGGGTATCTATATCTCCCTCAATTAGAGGTAATATTGGCTTCCTAGATATATCAAATGATGGAGATATGTTACAAGATTTAGATAACAAGTTGCCAATTGGATCCGCATTAAGCGTTCAAGTCAAGTCTATTGATGAACAACGTCAAACAATCTCATTAACTGCAAGAACGAATAAAATTGAAACTATAAACGATTTGAAAGTGGATTCCAGTTATCCAGCCAAAATTTTGAAAATTAAAGAAAACTATGTTCTTGTTGAGTTGGGTCCGAATTTGATTGCATCATCATTTATAACTGATGCTTTGAATGACTATAATGAAAAACTTGATTCCGCTTTTAATGTTGGAGATTATGTTTGTGCTAAAGTATTGGATCTTGATGTTGACAATAATAAGATATCAGTAAGTTTAAGAACCTCAAACTCCAAAGATAAAGTTATTGATACATTTGAAGATTTATCGAGAGGCGATGTCGTCAACGGATTCATCAAAAATGTTGCAAATAATGGTATATATGTATCATTAGGTAGATCGGTATATGCGTTAGTCAGAATATCAGAGTTATCGGATGGATACCTCAAGGATTGGAAAAAGTTTTTCAAAGTTCATCAAAAAGTATGCGGTAAAATTCTAAGTTGTAAAGAGGACAATAGGATTTTGATGTCATTGAAAGAAAGTCAAATCAATGGAGAATTGCAAACACTTAAACAATTTGATGATTTGTCTATTGGTGATATTTTTGAAGGTGTTGTCACCAAGACAACTGACTTTGGTGTTTTTATTAAATTGAATGATACCTTGAATATTAGTGGATTATGCCACCACACTGAAATCAGTGAAAACAAAGTTGAAAATGTGTCATCAATTTTTGGTGAAGGAGATAAAGTCAAAGTCAAAATCTTGAAAATCGATAACGACAAAAAGCAATTATCCTTAGGTATGAAGGCATCATATTTCATTGATGACAAGGAAAATGAAGATGAGGATGAAAAAGATGAAGATGAAGATTCAGAAATGAAAGACCAAGAGGCAGAATCAGACTCAGAATCGGATTCTGATGTTGACATGGAATCAGAAGATGAAGAAGATAAGGAAGCAGATGATGATGACGATGACGACAGCGAGGAAAATGATAATGACGAGGAAATGAAGGAAGAAGGTTCAAATTTGGGATTGTCGACTAATGGGTTCGATTGGACTGCTTCTATCTTAGATCAAGCCGATGATGATGAATCGGAGTCTGAAGATGAGGAATTTCCAGATTCACAAAAGAAAAAGAACAAGAAGCAAAAGAAACAAACAGAAGATAAAACCGGAGACTTGAATACCAGAGCACCACAATCAACTGGAGATTTCGAGAGGCTATTAATTGGTAATCCAAACTCATCCATCTTGTGGATGAACTATATGTCATTCCAATTACAGTTGAGTGAAGTTGATAAAGCAAGAGAGATTGGTGAACGTGCATTACAAACCATAAATTACAGAGACGAAAACGAGAAATTGAACATTTGGATTGCATTGCTAAATTTAGAAAATACATTTGGCACAGAAGATTCATTACAAGATGTGTTTAAGAAATCATGTCAATACATGGATTCGTTCACGATGCATTTGAAGTTGATTAACATTTTTATATTGTCGGAAAAATTTGATCAAGCTGAACAGTTGTTTAAAACCATGACAAAGAAATTCAATAAAAACATAAACACTTGGATTAACTATGCATCCTTCTTATTAGACCAGAATTCAAATGATAAAGTACATGAGATTTTGACCAAGGCGTTACAAGTGTTACCTAAAGGTGATCATATAGAAGTTGTTAAAAAATTTGCTCAATTAGAATTTCAAAAAGGTGATTCGGAGCAAGCAAGATCCTTGTTTGAAGGGTTGATAAGTGACGTTCCAAAGAGAATAGATTTGTGGAATGTGTACATTGATCAAGAAATCAAGTATGATGAACAAGAAAACAACAAATCTAAAATTGAAGATTTATTCGAGAGAGTATTGAACAATAAGAAGATTACGAGAAAACAAGCAAAATTTTTCTTCAACAAATGGTTACAATACGAAGAAAACAAGCAAGATGAAGCTATGGTGGCTAAGGTCAAAGCTAAAGCAATCGAGTATGTCGAAAATAACAATAATGACAAGTCAAAAGATTAGTAAAGATATATAGAAATTAATGAAAATAAACATGTTCATAGATTAGTTTTGATACTGCTGTGAAAAGAAAAAAGGTTAGTTTTGCCTTTTGAGTCCATATTTGTAGAGTAGACGGATCAATTAGCACGGTGCAACAGTGGATTTACGTACCGGGACTTATAAAATCGATGGAGATTAGATTTATCGATAGCATTTGGTGCATGTAGAGAGAACAAAAAAATTTTTCTTTTGGTAAAATACATACGAGAAATGAGCTCAAATTGAAAAAATACATATGAGAAATGAGCTCAAATTGCAATAAAGTAAACTATGGTAGAGGGAATGATTACTAAAAAGCATCAAATTAAAAGAAAAACCTTGAAAATACTGAATTTGATGGTACGAACGTTTGCTCGTTTGCCTTGTTGATAATAAGATACAACAGAAAAAAAAAAGATAGCTTAAAAAACTTAAAGTCCAATTTATTGTCAGCTCTGGTGGGGGAGAAGGAGGGGCTAATTTGCTACAAACATGGAAAATATTATTTTGCAACTAAAAAAAAAAAAGGAACAAAACTGCGAGTTGCCCAAAACGAAATACATTATCACTTCTAACATGTCGTTACCTAACTACAAAAGGGTGGAATAATCAAATTTGTAAGAAAACACTTAATTAAATGTTGGTCTGTTTACGCGGATTCATCCCAACGCAGTGTGATAAATAAGAAGTAGTAGGTGGTTTGACATAATAATAGTACATGTGAAAAAAAGAAAAAAATAAAAAAAAAAAAGAAAATACTTAGAGGTCAAATTAGAGGCAGAGACGAAAGGCCAAAAAATCTTGTTTTGGCATTGAGAAACAAACGTTTGGCCTAAAAAAGCTCGAAATTGGAACTTGACTGGCAAAAATTATGGTGCTGAGGTAGTTGGAAGAAAAATAGTGAGATGTTTCCCACGCGATAATGAGAAACTAAAATCTGAAAACAAGCGATCTGTCATTTGTTAATCATCAAAAGTTACATGTATCTATGATATCAATCAACTACAACTACAACAACAGCAACAATCAAAGATAAAATCTTACTTGTTTATATGTCAAGGTTTGTGTAAAGTTTGCAAATTAAACATCCAAACATACATAGCTAAGCGTTTGAAATACATAAAATCACATGTTGCCAACTTGAATAGTTGTTACATAATGGTGGTGGGCTGTCATTACATAATATGCATAATAAAAAAATCACAATCTTTTTTTTCATCCCATCAAAAATAAATTTAAACGTACAAAACATATTTTTAGCACACTGTACACGTACACCCACTTTTTATTAAAACTTGTGCTGTATCACACCGTCTCAATCTCTTTACTGTATGGTGTTTTATATCTAACTTAGCTTTACTACCACCACAACCACTACCGCAATTACTACCATTATAAATACACATATATCCATCCATACGTATCCAAACACTAATTGATAAATCTCACCTTGTCAAATTACCATTTTTGGATTTGTTTCACTTCTTCTTATCAATTATTTACATCAACTGGTATTGATTAAACCGACCTAAGTATACCCTTTATATAATTAGACAACACAGACGATATATCATAAATAATGGCCACCACATCTACCGCTTCACAAAACCATCAATATCATCATCAAAGTCAGCCACCACCACCACCTTATTCCAAATCTAATCCAACAACAGCTTTGAATGACATCGACCCACCACCATCGTTCAATGCACGCAGTAACAGCTCAACAACACAAGAGACTTCTGTTGTCTCAGCAGCCGAAGCATTAACCCTGTTGACTACAAACAATCAAAACTCATCTTCAACTTCTTTATCATCAACAACTCAATCAGAGAATGATACGATAATATATGACGCAAATAATCTTATGACATCTACGACTACAAATTCATCTTCTGTATCAAACATACATGATCTCATAAACAAAGATGAAGACGAAGAACCAGTTGGGAATAGACACCCATTCGTCTCCACGGTATCGATGGTTGCAAAACATCCAATTGTGATGAATGCAGTTAAATATTATGAAAACTCAAAAAGGAATTATCCCTCTTTTAACTACGCCGCCGGAATAGTCGAAGCTGCTGCTATACCGGTTGTCAACAAAATCGAGGTAAATTTAAACAATAGGCATCAAATTAGAAAACAATCAATCACACCGACGTCAACTGGCGAATTAAATCTTTATGGTGATTATAAGCAACCAATGCAACCAAAAAAGAGAAAGTTTAGCAACACGTCGAATTCGTCCCAAACCTCATCTTCGTCCGACGTTAAAAAAAGATTACAATTTTGCATCCATATTTTGAAATTAGCCAATACAAATATTTCATCAAAAATTAATTACCTACAAGACAAGTTGAACGAGACTGAACAGGCAGTCAAAGAAGAAAGATTGAAACTAGATTCCCAAAGATCAAACGATTCGTTGTTGCCCGAACAAGCATGCCAGAAAACAAAGACTGAAATTATTGGCACAGTCAAGAAAATCATTCATTTAATCTCAAATTTCAAGCCCTCAACCTTGACTGGGACTACTACAACTACAACTAAAGAGTCATCAGAGTCATTGTCGCCAGTGTCCACTACAACCACCACTTACAACGACGATGAGTTGAAAAACACAATTAGAGACATAATATTGCACTTGCCATTATCGATACAAAATTCAAACACTTCTGCAAATGGTGCTGGAAGTAACGATAAAATTTTTGTGTTTGCAAAAGAATCATTGGATATGATAACCAAGCTAAGCGACGTCTTCAACGATCAATTATTGAAGATGGAAAATTGGGTGAATGGAGATCAAACACCCATAGTAGAAGAACAGAAAGATGATGTAGAGATAGAGGAGCATGAAACGAATGAAGAAGCTTTAACGTCAGCAACTAAAAAGATGAAACTAACTGAAAATATATAATGCATTATATGTATTGAACTTTATTTTATCAAATATATATTTCAGTGAACGATTTTGCAGTAAATTTTTTGCTACAGCTATTCTCAGGACACTTTGACGGTGCATATACGCTTGGGTTTTTGATTGTATAACCATTTTGTAGATTTTTCCCAAGGCGTTTAGGTCTATTGCCGATGTTTTTCACACATCGACCACAGAATGTATGACCACACTTGGCTACAAATATACGTTTACTTAGGTCATAATCAACTTCGGTAAAAGGATATGTGCAAAACCATGGAGCTTGAACTTTGTACTGTTGGCAATATTTTTCAAAATTATCATTGTATTTGGGATCACCTTTGAAATCGTCCGGTACTCCGACACCTAATTCAACATTACACAACTCACACACCATATGATGTTTGAAATTTGATTTGATCGAATTCACATGGTTCAGGTTTTCATTAGTTGCGATGGTTTGTTTTTCAATTAATGCTTTTTGATTATAACTTGATTCTTTTGATATTCTCGAATCAATCAATCGGTTATTGTCTTCTTCGATTCTTGCCATGATACTTTGGGCCACTTCTCCATTATCTTCGTCTGAGTAATCATAGTCTGAACTCGAGGACGTTTGGCTATGAAATAAATGTGGCGCTCCACCAACAATTAATATTCTTCCATTATTTGATATCCTGGGTAGATACTGACCGGGGGTAGTGGCATTATTATTGTCGTGGTTAAAATGTCGATGTCGATGTGCTGGTCCCAGCGTGTGTGTGTGAGGTCTTCGTACTCTCCTACCCCTTCGTGATGCCTGTTGTAATGCGTTGAGTCTTATCCTTGCTTGCTGTTGTTGATACTGTCGGATAAAAGTATCCACCAAATGATCATTATCTCGCAACGACGGCGAGTCTAATAGCTGGTAGAAATGTTCTTCATCCATTCCATTACGGATATCCTGTTGTATTGTTTCAATCAAATTCATCATGTACGACTCGTTAAAGCTGATCGAGCCAGTTGGCGTATGTATGTGAGGAAATGGCGATGGCGAAATAACTTGTCTTGACCCTGTAATTTCAATCTCCTGTGTGCTATCATTGACTATTGGTGTTGGATTCCTGGTGTTGATATTTAAAACTTGCACCTCATCATCATTATCATCATTATCATCATCGTCTTCTTCACCTTCTTCTCCGTTGACATAAATGTTGTTGATAGCACCTACCTCTTCCACATCCAAATCTTCGTTATCGGCTTCACTTATATGGATTACTTCCGGTGCTTCGTCATCGGATAATATCGTTATAACATTGTTATTGTCATTAGTACTGTTAATGCGTCTTCGTTTTCTATGTGATTGTTGATTAACAGCCCCCGTAACCTGAATATCGCTCATCTTCTCCAAATATTTGTGTGTTGTTTAATAGAAAAACAAAATAATGTATGTTTGTAACTAGTTGTGATTTATTGTTATAGTGCAAGAAGACAATCTCTCTCTTTCATCAGCTATTGGCAAATTTGATTACATAAGAAAAATAGAAAAAAAAAAAATAAATATAAAACAAATACACAATTGTTTGAAATTTTGCGTGTATGTTTGGATCAATTTGAAACTATTATTGATAGGTGATCAAATGTGCTACAGATTCATAATAACTACCGAATGATCAAGTAATGGTGATAAATTGTCGATAAGTATCGATTCGTGATTATTGCTTGACCAAGTTTCAAATATTGCCCATGTAGTTCAACCAACAAAACAACTTCGTAATCATTGAGTATAACTAGGACCAGTTAGACTCTATTTCTAACATCTCAACTCAATTCCTAAAAATGAGCTACTTTTATAATGAGTACACAGGCAAGCTGACACAGGAATCATTTTCAGTGTGGCGGCTTGTACCTAGCGAAGTTGTTCTCTGAATCCAACCATACATATATCATTGTTATAATTGTTCAAGTTAAACTTACGACCTCCTCATTGGTTAAAACAGCTCAAATTTCATTTTCGATTGGATACCAAGCAGTTGAATTTTCATTCCCTATGCTCTTTATCTACAGAAGAAAGCCCTAGAATTCAAACATGCAGAAACCCACTTCATAGTACAAAAAAATAGTGGATTACTTACTTTTAATGCTCCGGTTTATCACATCAATATTTTGGCACGAAATATACTTACAAAATTCTCAATTGTTAAAATTTCATAACAAGTAACCACCACCATCAGAAAACAAATTTCAAAAACAGCAAAAAGTTTGAAAACTTGAATAAAAATCGCTATAATGACTTGGAAACAATAGATGGCCGTACACATTATTGCCATAATACCTCCACCAATTTAGGCATTCTACAAAAATAGTGTGTTTTTTTCTGCGTTGATTCAAGAGAATATAGTTTAGTTATGGTTACAATATTTTTCCTTGCAACTTTATCAAACGGGGTTTCAAATATAATAAACATATATAAATATTGGAACTTGGCTACACGTTGATTTGTTTATTTATATTAGATGTTGATTGTAAATCTTTGTTTATAGATAACAACTTACAGCACCAAAATTTGTGAATGAGAGGATTATAAGAATTGAGAGATCTCGAGATTAAGTCATCAACTAGAGATAAGCATTAAAAGTGCAATTTACTTTGTCACTCCTTTCAAAATCGACGATTTCTAAACTCAGTAAAAGTGTCTAATCTTATATTTGTGGAGTTGATTGTTGAACCAATTACCCATACTGTCAACTTCCTAATTGGGAAGTGTATTTTTTAACCGAATCATGTATCTGGTACATGCACACTAAAATCGAGTGCATTTTTGCAACATTTTTTTTTTTTTTTATTTTCTGTTTGACATACACTAATGGTTTTCATCAACACATAATCCAACATGTTCCAAACATACGTTTATTAAACATATACAGTTACCAACACCCAGATACACCACCTCGAGCGGCTACATACATTTTTTGGGTTAAATTTGAATTATAGACTTGATAGTTGAGTTACACATTCCAAATCTGATTTTATTTTTTTTTTTTTCTCTCTCTATTCTCTCAACTAATCTCATTTCCTAAATAGGCAGTTTTAATTTTTACCTATTTTGCGTTAACTTGATTTTGCAATTCAAAGTATCAAAAGTTTTTATTATACTTTCTAGAAATTTATTAAAACATATAAATAAAATGTTAAAGTCGTCAAAAAAAATTTGGTTTTCATTTTCTGTAAATCATTATCTCGATAAACCAAACCTTTTTAATTTATACCCACAACTTTTATTTTTATTTCAAAAATGTCTGAGTTGAATTTATCACCCATTGAGATAAACAATTTAAGATTATCATGGAACAAAATCGATAAACAATACTTTTTCAATGATTTATACTCCAATTTGTTGAAACTGAACGAGGAGTTGAAAGAGTTGTTTCATTACGACGAAGAAATAATATCAAATCACTCTGAGATATTTGGTGACTGTTTTAAATTTGTATTGAACAATTTGAGAGATGCAAGATTATTGGATGAGTTTTTATGTCAATTTGTATTGGAAAATCAAACATTTTCAAACACAGCAACTAAATACTTGGAGCCTATGGGTAATTCATTGATTGAAACTTTAAAACAAAGATTAGGATCACAATTTACAAGTGTTTTGGAGTTGGTTTGGATCAAGTTGTATGTTTTTGTTGCAAACTCTTTGTTGCAATTTGAAGAAGACTTGGCAAATGACGAGTCTGCCTCCTTTGAGGAGAATGACATTCCACCATTGAACATTCATAGGGAGCGTTCATTTCAAGAAAAAGAATTGCCAAAAATTGATGCAACTGAAAAAGCTGATATAGTTGAGAAACCTAAGGTTGAAGTTCAAACTAAAGCACCAATTTTGGATAGTCGTAATTCAATTGAAATTGATTTGAAGTCTAATAGTAAGTACAAAGGGTTTAGAAGGTCGCTTGATGTTGCATCAAGTCCAATTCAAGTTGCAATCCCAAAAACTCAAACATTTCAGACTTCAAACATGTCAACATCATTGAAGAATATACTCGATGATGAATCATCGACTAGCTCACCAAAACCTTCAAGATTATTTGACCCAAGAAAGAAGAGAACTTCGAAATCTATATCTAGTGCTTCATCATTATTAGATGAAGATTATCCTCAGCAGCAACCAAGTTTGTCCAAGAGCACATCAAATGACTTAGTGAGAAAGGTTTCAGGAGAAGAACCCAAGCCAACTTCATTGTTGGAAAAGTTACAACAACAACAACAACAAGATTCTTCGATTTTCGACCAACATTTTTCATCACCTGAGTCGTCTGAAGTTGATGAACAAGAAGAAGAAGAACATTTTATATCTAAAAACCATTCTGAAAAATTACCAGAACGGTCATTGTCTAGAGGTGGATTAACTGGTGGTACTTTTGATTATCAATCATTTGGCTTGAAAGGGTTAGCACCTATTGTTGAAGATGATGATATTTCATCAAAATATGAGTCTGATGGCGAGGCAAATAAATTATCAACCAAGAGATCTACATCTTCAGAAAGCGATTCAAGAACATCGTCTTTATCGTTGCACAATTCTGATTTCAGATCCTCGATTTCTTCTGGCATCAATGATAACGAGTCGAAAACTTATCATCGCCACCAAAGAAATGTATCAATGTCTGATGACTTTCAATTTGGTCCACCGCCATCGATTCCAAAACCAATTGCTAGACCACAAACACCTCCAAAGTCGACACTAGCACAGAAGACTCATAGTCGTGGCAACTCATTGTATTCATTGAGCAAAGTCAATTCTGCAACATCATTGAACTCGTCAAACCGTGCTTCATTAGGTTTTATGAGATCTTCATTTGTTTTGAAGAAGGAAATTGAGACTCAAGGCTACAACCACCCTGAAAATGTAGTTTCATTACCATCCACCCCAAAAGTACAATCCAAACCATCAATGGCATCATTCAACCCACCAAAACCAATGTATATGTCGCAATCATCAAGATCATCGACAACAAACTTCAAGAGTCAATCACAAAGTGTTGCCTCATTCCAAAGTGCTACTGACAGATCATTCACCCAAGACTCTCAAGCGTTCAAGTACAAATCTCAAGTTGTCGAACCACCAAAAAAGAGTTTCAGACAAAGATTGTCGAGTTTGTTTGGTTCAAGATCATCAAATACTACTACTACTTCTACTACAACCACAGCAACTAAATTGTCAAGACCAGAAACACCAGCACTTGAGTTAAAATCACTTCCATACGATAGTAAACCATCACTGATATTCCAAGCCAGCACCAACGATTACGCGTCTTATAAAAAACCAAGCTCGGTTTTTTCATCTGGTGCAAATAAACAAATCAAATATGGTGCATCAACAACCGATTTGTCATCTGTTTACTCGAATGAAACTTCGAAATCTGGCTTGTCAATTTTCAAAAGAGGTCACCACCACAATTCAAACAAAGACTTGAAATTTGTACCACCACCAACAAGACATACAAGAAAAGGCAATAAATACAATGTCAAAAAGGTGCCTTATAATGTATTTTCATAATTAAGACACAAAAAAAAAGAAGAATTAATGATGATAATGATATAGATATGTTTTGGGATTTGGTGCTGGTCGCTTTTGTTTGTTCTTGTTGGGTATCAGAAAGAATTGGTTATTCAAAATTGTTTTTCCATATTTCAGCGATTATTGTTGAATTTGATTATTCATAGATATCGATTCAAAGAAAATGGATATTATTTTAAATTTTGTTCGTGTTAGTAAAAAAATGTTTTCGGTTGTAAAATTTACATGTCAATATTAAGTTTTAGTTTTTTGTTTATAAAGATAATAATAATATATACAAAAATTTACTGTTCTAGCATTTAGTTATGCAGTAGCTACAGATTTGTAGAGAAACTATCTAAATATAGTCACGCTCAAACAGCAGGAAAAATATTTCCCGATTGGGTAAAAATGTTGATGTGTTGTAAATCATTCTTTTACGAAAATTATAAAACTCAAACGTTTGTTGTATAAACAATCAACAATCACGTGAGCAACTAAAAAACAACAATCAAAAGGGATTTTGCCCTGTTTTTCTCTAACTATGGGTTTATTCCTGCAATAGAAAGTTGGCATTAGTAACAAGCACAATTTAGCTTGCGTGTATCCTTTATCCATTTTTCTTTCCCTAATTATGAATGCATGCCTTTGTTGATCAAGTTTATTGACAATATCAGAGTATAAGAATACAAGAATTTGTTGATTACTGTATTTGGCATTGTGTTAAATTGAAGTTGAATTGCCAAAGCGCGTAATTTAATTATTTATTTGTTTTTTATTTTTTTTAAACTTGTTCTATTCACATTTCATGGTTTTGAGCAACCAATGTTTCTACAACTTGTGAATAATGGATTTAATTCTATCTAAACGTATGATCGACAAGTTTAAAACCTCAGTCGGACGCACCAACAGGATTTATTACATTGAGCAAGAGGTTGCCGCAAATTCAGTGGTACTGACCAAACGTATAGCCTAACAAGCTCCTCCTCCTCCTCAAACATTGTCATTTTTGATGACCAAGACGAAATCGACCTTTTTAAGCTTTTTAATGCGATTCTTCATTTGTGTGCACCCTTTACCCCTTTATTATCGTGCAGGTGTACTTACAAGAGCGTTTATACTTTTCACTTGCAGATGGATACAAGAGATGTAGAGAAATCCAAACGATAAAAAATAAAATTGGAGACAGACTGTGAAGAGTATACAAACCTCTGCAGAACAAGTTTTAGTCGACGACAAAACAAGCGTCGTCTGCAACATGAACCCTTTGATTTCAAATTTTCCGTTGATTGTTTCCATTTTATTGTACCCAGCTTCGACCTTTGGCTTTGAAATTATAAAATCGTTGATCTTTTTTCTTTACTTTTGTACTTCTCAAGTTTCACTAACCGTATTAATTTTTACACTCAATCGCTGATCTTTATTATATCAAATTAGACTTCAACTATATATAAATATAAATATATAACTACTATATATATATATATATGGATAGTTTTACACAAGTATGGATTTACTAGATACTTTTTCACTGCCAAATTTATTAATGTTTTCCCAATATGAAATTACAACTCTTAAACAAGTTTGGTTAAACTTGAACCTTATTTCAACATTCGATAGAAAATTGGCGAATAGGGACTCAATACCCACTTTCAATTATAATGAACAAAGCTACAAGAATATTCAATTGTTATTATGTGAGAAAATCTACTTCAAACAAAAGTCGTCACAGTCTTCGGCATTATATTTAACCATTGATGACTATCTAAATGTGATACAAGATTACCAATTAGATAACTTGATCAATTACATAACTACAGTTATCTCTTACTTGGAATATAATAAGAGTTTACCACAACATTACACCATTTCATTAGCTAAGACAAATTCACGAATTTATGGTTTAACAAGCTTAAATTACGAAATCTTTGGCGAATGCTTAGTCGAAATCATCTTGGACCTAAATCCAAACCTACAATTCGATTGCCAATTGATTTTCAATAAGTTTTTATCACAAGTTTTGAATGTTCTAGATTACTACTCGAAAGACAATGTTGTTAGCCATGAAGAAAAGTCAATTCCACAGTCGATTAGAAAGTCTTCGTTTTCAAATTCAGTCGAATCCGAAAGTAATTCGTTATTATCCTTAAAAACAGAATCTTCTTTGCTGTTGACAACTACAAATGACGAGATACATTCCGATTACCAAAAATGTCAAATTTCCAAAAAATATCCAATACAGAAGCAACAAGAATTACACACTCCAGACGGGGACGACGATACTACAATCACGGATTCAATTGATGATTCTTTCAAGTATCTCAACTCTTTTGGGTTCAACAAGCATGATTTGTCGCTAAGTAATTTAGCTGACACGGGTCTAGACATAATGTCCAAAAAGTATCCAAAGTCGAAATTGATCTCAAAAGCTAAAAAGATTAAAGAAGAAAAATTGGGAAGTAAATCTACGAGAAAGACATCCAGTGTAAAACAACCTGAATCAACATCGATTCTTGAAAACGATGATGAAACTTGTATAATTATGTAAATCTAAAAATACACACACATTTAATGACAACTTTCAGTGTCACAGTTTGTATAACCATCGACTAAGCAATTACTTTTCGATGAGTTACCAAATACATTATTATGTTCATCTTTGGAACCGTTCGCGTCTATATCATGTACATGAACATTTGTGAATTCTGGTTGGATAGTAACCGAGTGTATACCGAATTTGTGTAATACTTCTCTCACCTGACTAACAACCGATAAAAATAACTGACGATCAAATTGTACCGTGTCACTACTTTGCTCGGGTACGTTACAGTTTTGAGTCAACTCCAAGTGCAATGAAGCTATCAATATGTCTTCATTTAAATTCCATACGTGGAAATCATGCACGTTCTTCACCATTGGTAATTTGATAATTTGCTTCACAATCAAGTCAGAATTGATATATGGTGGTGTGGCCTGAAGCAAGATTTTGGACGATTTGATACACAACGGAACGGCATTATAGAAAATGATAACTGTGATAACTAATGAAGTTATTGGATCAGAGTAGTATTTCCACGAATAATTTGTTTTCCATATGATCAACGCAGTTATAATCACACCCACGTTACCTAAAGCATCTCCCAATACGTGCAAGAAGACACCTTCCATATTCATTGATTTTCTTTTCACCTTTACTGGTTTTGATTCATCAGTTTCCTCTGAATGTGAGTTATATCTCTCAACCACATTATCTGGAAAATAATCAAACACCTGTGAAGGACTAGTTTTGACTTTAGCTGAGTTTAATAATGGTGTAGATTCGGTGCCAACCGTTTCCTCGACATCTCCGTGTGAGTGGCTGTGACCATGGTCGTTTTCTGCTTCAACCCCAGCCTCAATCTCATTTGCTGTATGTGAATGCCCACCCCCGTGCGAATGGCTATGGCCATGTTCGTGGAATAAGACTAACCCTACCCCATTGCTCAACAAGCCTGCAATACCAACAATCAAAATCAACTTTGCATTTGTGATTTCTTGTGGGTCAAAGAATCTTTGAATTGCATCCATAATAATTGTGAAACACAAAGCCAACAAGAATACCGCATTGATTAAAGCACCCAAAATTTCTGCTCTTTGCCATCCATAGGTATATTTTCCATTTGCTGGTTTAGTGTTCTTGACTCTGACTGCCCACAACGCGATGATCAACGAGATAATATCATTTAACATGTGAAAGGAATCAGCAATCAATGCTAACGAGTGCACTGTATACCCAATGGTGGCCTCGATCAAGAAGAATATGGTGTCAAGCACCAATAGCGAAAATATACGTATCTCCTTGTTGTTCATCTGGGATCTTTACAAAGATATTATTTTAGATGTGATTAAAAATTGTGTAATAAATAATAAAGGAACATAGGGAAAAAGAAGTAGAAAAACAAAAAAAAAAAGAAAAAGAAAAATACAACAACGTGAATGGAAATATGCATTAAAAAGTTAAAACTAAAAAGACTTGAACTAGACCAGCTTGAAGATGATTTTGAAAGTCAGAAGTGATAAAATTTTAGTTACAATTTGAATTTTGTTTTCATCTCATTTTCAACGTTTCTTGGAAGCTATCAGTTTCTTGTAAAGCTCGTATACATCGTGTTGCATACACACAATTTTGCACTACTTTTTTGTTTTATTTGTTTAGCCGGACCAAATATTCTATATTTAGCGAATGAACTTGGATAAAAACTGTTGATGTGAATTTGATTTTAAAGTGTCGTTTGTGTATTTGATCGATGTTTCACCAGCAGAAGAGGTAGTAGTGTGGCTATTTTTGAACGTAGATGATCGCCAACTCTTCTTTCCTGGTTTATTAGTTGTACCGTTAAGTTTGACTAGAGGGTTTGAAGATCTGATTTTTTCCTCTTCTTCTGCTTTCTTATCGTTGCGTATCTTTTCTAATTCTTGTAATAATTCGGCTGTTTCATCATCAGATTCAGACTCAGACTCAGATTCAGAACCAGGCTCATTTTCAGCCTCATTTTCAACCTCATTTAGCTCCTCCTCCAGTATTTCTTTCTCTTCTTCTACGTCTATTTTCAACTTCTTCTTCACTGGTTCTTCCGATGCATCTGTTTTCAACTCATGCACTGCATTATCTAGTATTTCTCGCGGTATGGGTATATCCGATCGATATTTTAACGACTTCTGCTGTGGTAACGCTCTAGCATGAGTGATTGTGTTCTTGATCTTAATCTTTTTACCTCGCTTGCTCTCCAAGGTTGGACGATGATTAGTGGTCATCGTTTATCTTGTTATCAAAAAAGAATTCATGTCATTTACCTCCTGCATACAAATTTTGACATTAACAAGGTAGAGAAGAAGCAAAAACAAAAAAAAAAAAAAATTACAATTATATATATGTTTCAACCTCAACAACAAAACAACTATAATATACTATATTTATCTATTTATGAGAACAAACTTTATATAACAGATTAGGAAAGTAATAATGATGGTACATGAATCTTCACCAGTTCCCACATTGAAAAAGAACAACAACCATACTAGAAAACCAGGCAGAGAAAACAGAAAAAAGAATGCCAACAACAATAATAATAATAGTGGTAGCAACAACAACAACAACAACAACAACAACAACGATGGAGTTAGATTGTTGCCAAATGGCAAACCGGTTAACTTTGGTCATGGCTCGAAAAAGAAAAAAGAAAATGTCAAGGAAAACAAGGGCGTCGTTGATGTAGAACATGGTGCTACAACTTATGCTGGCTCCTCATTTACTTCATCACCAGCAACAATCTCCTTGCCAAAACCTTCATTCAAGCAGAAACAATCAGGAAATGATCAAACACCAACTGCGGTCACCTCGTACCCTTATCAGTATCCTCCGGCTCCACAGCAATCTATGCCCCCACCACAATTACAAATGGGGTTCGCCTATCAGCACACCCCGAACGGATACATCCAGTATAATCCCCAACAACAATACGGCCAGCCAATTTACACTCACTACCAAACTGGACCTTTTCCGCACTATTCTCCAAATGCGCACCACCAACTCCAACAACAATCACCACAACAACAACAACAACAATCAGAAAATAATAACAATCATGGTACAAAAATTACATTTAATGACTTGTTAAATTCTTCAAAATGATAATCGAATTAACTCAGGAAGTTGATTTAATAATTATTACTTTTTTACCTTTAAACTTTTTTTTAAACCTTTTTTTTTTTTTTTTTTTTTTTTTTTTTTTTTTTTTTTTTTTTTTTTTTTTTTTTTTTTTTTTTTTTTTT
>JAJMKJ010000038.1:22319-71269 GCA_030569255.1 Insectozyma sakaeoensis | reverse complement strand
ATGTCAAAAGATATACCAGCCAACCTTTGCTTGAAGTTTTTATCGGCAAATTCATCGACATCCAAATTCTTTTCATTTGGTTTACACAAATTATTCATTCTATGTTCACAGTCTTCCAAACTCTTGACTACCCAAGATCCATGTTCTTTCAATTGTGCATTTCTAGTTTGGTTCATTGATGTGTTTGTAGCTTCTGTCATTTGAGATATAACAACGGTGATGGCTTTAGATTTATCTCTCAACTCGCCTCTCGTTGCGTTTGGTTTCTTGATGGCACCCAATAATGACTGGATAGTGTTGATAACTTCAACTGTTTGATGCTCCAAATATAATAAAACTTGTGTTAATGTATTATCTGGATCATCAATGTCAAACAAATCCACATTGAATGTTGCTGCCGCCATTGACTTTCTATACTCTTGACGTTGTCTGGCTTTAACCTCAGCCTGGGTTTCCCCCTCATCTCCATCATCTTCATCTTCTTCATCATCATCTTCCGTCTCTTCATCTTCATATTCACTATCCGACAAATTATTGGCTACTTTAGGTTCACTGAATGTAAGTTTTGGCTTTTCTGATATTTCTTGCTTTTGATTTGATGGTGTAGTTTCTGCAGTCTTGACGTTTCCATCCTTTTCATTATCTGACACAGTTTCATCCGAAATACTATGATCCTTGTTCTCTGTTTCTGTTCCCCCAGTTTCCCCTGTAAGTCTATCCCTTAATGACTGGAATAAACCTTTTCCTTTACCATTCGTTAACGGTTGTGCGACCTCACGTTGTGGGGTAGATTGGAACGGTTCTGATAATGTACTTTGTGTTGGTAAAACAGGTGTTTCAACTTGTTTTGATGGAAATTCTTGTTCGGCTTTAGGTGTCTGTCTAGTAAACCCTTCAGCTTGTTTTGATTCAAATGATTGTAGCCCAGGTAATTGTCTTGGAGCAAAAGGGTGTGGTTGAGAAGGTGATTCAGCTTTTGATGCACTGTTTTGCTCGACATGTGATTTTTTAGCCTCAAATGATTGTTGTCCTGGTGACAGTCTAGTTTGGCTTGCTGCTGAACCAGGGGACTGTTTAGGTTTATAACTAGACATATTCTCAGGTGAGCTTTCAAATTGTCTCACCTTGTCAAGAATGTTATTGCTTCTCGTTGGTGTTATTTTGGTTGCAAAATTTCCAATTTGTTTAGGGGTACTCGAACCGTCAAACTGCTTAGAATATGGGGAAGTTCTATTGCCATTTTGTGGTGGTGAAGATTTCTCATTGAGTGATGAAGGTGAGGAATTTTTTGGTAACAGATTTAAAAATTTATTTTCAACTCGGTTTGGTGATGATGACAAAAATGCATTTTCTTGATTCTTGGAATTTATAAATTTATCTTGGTGTGTTTTAACCGGTGTTTTATTCAATTCATTTGGTGTTGATTCTCGCATTGGTGATTCTTCAAATTCAGGCTCTTCGTTCAAATCTTCCTCCTCCTCCACCTCCTCCACCACCTCTTCTTCTTCTTCTTCTTCGTCCTCGTCGTCTTCATCGTTATAATGTTGGTTGATTTTAACAGGCACCGATATGGTAGACTTTGATGGTGACTCCTCTTGTAATTGACTATTTCTTTGTTCCCTCAACTGACTAAATGCATTGTTGTTTATACTGTTTCTGAATTTCTTTGGTGATGGAGATTTATTCACATTATCAATTTGTTTACTCTGTTGTTGGCCAACTTTCAACTTGTTTGCTATTCTCAAAGGTCTCGGACCAAAGTCATCAACTTTCTTGGGTGCCTTCGGTTCAACATTATTAAGAATTCTCAAATTTATTGAATTTTCATTCAACTTCGAACATGAAATCAAGTCACACAAAACACACAACAACTCGCCAATTGATTTTTCAACAATATATTTTGGAAATAACGATTTGTAAGTTGCATGGTATCTAGTTGTTGTTAAACTATAACCAGTTGCATCTCTTAGTATTGTTGATTGTTCATTGCTGTTTGGAACATGGCCATCGCCTTGGTTGGCAATCTCGTTTGTGATTACAGCAATTTTGGAAATTTTCTCAAACAAGATTTCATAATCAACTTTTTCCTGATTTATGTACATCAAAAATGTTTCAATTAGAGCTTGCAAATCACTAACCAATTTAATCGATATCAAGCCTTGTGGAGATATAAATGGCTTCAAATCTAACTTCGACATGGTTGATTTTTTGATGTCCTTTGCGATTGAATTTGATCTTGATTCTTCATATCTTCTTTGCCAAAGCTTAACTTGGTTTTTTAATTCGTTAAACTGGAGATTGTTGGTTAATGGTGGTGGTTGTTGAATATTGTCCAATTTATTCAAAAACAAATCAATGTTAGAATTCGTTGAAACCGATTTCGATGGTGGTGATTTTGAAACTGGTGATGTATTCTTCAACGATTGATTCTCAAGTCTTAATTGAGCATTTATAGATTTCATTCTCTTTAATTCATCTTGTGAAGTGTGTGACTCATCAATTGATTTTGATAAAGTATCGTGTTTTGAGATTAAAGTATTCTTTTCATCTTCCAACCCTGCGATTCTTGAATGTAGTTTCTGAATTTCAAATTCATGGTCATCTTGAACTGATGTTAATCTCAGATTCAATTGTTGATTTTCCTGTTGATGGTGAGTCAATTTTTCATTCAAACGTTGATTTTCTTGTTCATATTGACTTATTTGGTCTTTTAATTCTTGTATTATTGTATTATGAGAATTGTCAATTTCTTTTGTCAGTTGTTGGTGTTTCACCTCTTCTTCTTCTTCTCCTTCTTCCTCGTCACTTGACCATGTTAAATTTGCTTTTGTTGGAACAACCTCTGTATTTTGTATTCCAATGGAATGGTTTGAAACTTCAGCAGGAATGGGAGAAGTGATATTCTTCGTTGAAGTTGCATTGTTTTCTACTTCTTGATTCAAATCTTCCTCAATCGGCTCTGGCTCCGGCTCGCGTTGTTGGTGATACGAATGATTTAACGTTGAACCCAATGATCCCTGACGAGTATGAGACGATGATGCTATGGATGGCTGTTTTACATGGGAATGGTCAATGTGCAAATCTCTTCTTTCAATCTCGAACGAAATATCAGCAACCAAATCTTTAAATCTTGCTTGGGGCAAGGAAGCTAATTTTTGTCTTGCTTGATTTCTTTTTGGATGAAACGATGATTTAGGTAACAAATAGTCTGGTTCGCTTCTACTTTCATCTATTCTTCTTTTCAACTCGTCGTATACATCGGTACTCAATTCTTTAAATTGGGCTGCCGATAACTTCAATAACTTCTCTCTTGCTCTCTGAGCTCTTGATGAATTTGACTTTGATCTAGTTTGTTGATCATCTGATATATCAAGAAACTGTTTTAAAACCTTGTAATGATTTACAAGATCCTTTTCACTCATAGATGAAGGTTGAATCAACAATTTTGATTTGTGGTTATGATGATGAAAAAGTTACAGTAAATAACAAAAAAAGTTTTCCTTGAATCAAAAATGTAAATCTTTTGTTTTGTTTTTTGTGACTCTCTCTCTCTCTGTCTTTCTACATTTATTTTACGCGTTTACTTGTCGTAAAGACTGCGACAATGAAAAACGACAATGGAACAAGACGTTGCCTCTCGCAGTAGAGAGTCAGTCCAGTATTACTTTTGTGGATTAGATGTTATATTATGATTCATTAGATTCGTATTACCAAAGTCTATATACATGTATACTATTCTAATTTGTCGTTTTCTATTTCCTGATTCAAACTTTGTATTGCCAACTCCTCAAGTCCGTTGAATATCGAATTGTTGAAGAACTGCTCCGCCATCTCCTTACCATGTAATAGGTTGATTGCACTCAACAAACTATAGAAGATATTTAGCGTTGCCTGCGACTTTATACCTGTTGATAAATTTGTCCAAAACATTACTTGATTCAATTTGGTATTTATTGTGAATATCTCAAGCAATTTCTCATCGGTCAACTTATCATAAATGTCAGAAGCTAAAACGTTCAAATTTGATTTCTCATCGGTTATTCTCTTCACTAACGCTAATTTAAATATTTTCTTACCAAAAGTGGCCAATTTTTCATTGTGTGGTTTCAACCCGTTCCCCAACAGTTTATGGGTTATAATCTGTAATGCTAATTCATCTGGTATGGAGTATTCTTTCGATATGAAATTCTGGATGCTTGAAATTGATTCATTGGTTAATTCATGTTTTATGCCTTGGGGATTTGTAAATTTATGTTGGAAAACTCGATTCTTGTGTAAGTACAATGACCGTTTAAATTGAATATGATGTTTCTGACTCTTTACCGATGAGCTCAATACTTGTCGTATACTCATACTTTGAATAGCTGATAGTTGAAAATTTTTTTTGCTACTACACTTTTCGTTGAAAGATGGTGCTACCAAAAAAAGAACACAAAAAAAATGAGAGAGAGAGTGTGAGTGAGAATAAGGAAGTGCAGATCCAAACATCAGTTTGAAAAATATAATTACTTCATCTCATCTTGACATGGATATATTTAAAATATTAACTAGAGGAGCTTCCCTTCAAAAAAACAAAGATAAATCGCTCAAATCTGACGCTACGTCAGGTACTAAAAAACAGGAACAACTTGTGAATCAAGTCGAAAAAGAGATTGATTTTTTCCACACAAAAAAACATACCCCCGTTAACGATGATGATGACCTGGTGGATCAAGATTCAAAAGAAGAAGGAAAATCAGAAATACCACCTCTAGAGTTAAAATCAGAGGAAGACGCTAAAAAGTTTCGAAATCTTCACAAGTCAAAAGTTACAGGTGATGATATTCCATTACCTATCGGTTCTTTCCAAGATTTAATCGGTAGGTTCCACATCAATTCGAAAATTTTAGCAAATCTAATTGACAATGAATTTGTCGAACCTACCCCAATCCAATGTGAGTCGATACCTATAACGTTAAACAACCGGGACTTGATTGCATGTGCGCCAACTGGGTCAGGTAAGACATTGGCATTTTTAATACCGTTGATTCAACAATTACAACTCAAAGTAACTAAAAATTATGGTACGCGAGGATTAATTATATCGCCAACAAATGAGTTATCGAATCAAATTTTCCATCAATTGGAGAATTTAACCAAAGGTACAAGCTTGAAAGTTGCCATACTATCAAAACAGTTGGCATCGAAATTCAACTCAAAAATAATAAATTCAAACAAATACGATATCCTCGTAGCTACCCCATTGAGATTGATTGATTTGTTGAAGAATCAAAGTATAAACTTGAATAAATTACAGCATTTGATCATTGATGAAGCTGATAAATTATTCGATCAAGGATTCGCAGAACAAACTGATGAAATATTATCAAGTTGTAATTCTCCCCAAGTTAGAAAGTCAATATTTTCCGCCACGATTCCGTCAAGTGTTGAAGAAATGGCACATTCAATAATGAAAGATCCAATAAGAGTGATCATAGGTCATAAAGAGGCTGCCAGCAACACCATTGATCAACAGTTGATTTTCACCGGTAACGAGCAAGGTAAATTGTTAGCCATACGTCAAATGATCCAACAGGGGCAATTCAAGCCTCCGATAATCATATTTTTGCAATCTATAACCAGAGCCAAAGCATTATTCCACGAGTTATTATACGATAGATTAAACGTCGATGTGATCCATGCTGAGCGTACGCCAAAGCAGAGAGATGATGTGATTAAAAGATTCAAAAATGGCGATGTGTGGGTATTGATAACAACTGATGTTTTGGCAAGAGGTGTTGATTTCAAAGGAGTCAACCTCGTGATCAACTATGATGTCCCTCAAAGTGCCCAAGCTTACGTGCATAGAATAGGTAGAACCGGTCGTGGTGGGAAAGACGGGAAAGCTGTCACCTTCTTCACAAAGGAAGATTCGCTAGCTATCAAGCCAATTATCAATGTCATGAAACAATCAAATTCAAATTACAGCGAATGGATGGACCAATTGGGGAAAATATCGAAAAGAGACAAGCAAAAAGTCAAGCAAAATGAAATAAAGAGGAAACAAATAAGTACGGTGCCAAAGATTGTCAAACAAAAGAGACGCAATAAACAACAAATGATCCAAGCTTCGAAAAAAAGAAAACAAATGGAATCAGAATAATTATACTATTAATAAATATCTATAGAAAAATTTTAAACCCTTAGCCTTGCAAATTCAACAACATTTCTCTTCTCTTTAATGGTGAGCTGGTTTTGGATAACCAACCAATTGTCTTCTACCCAAGATCTCGCCCACCGAGAAAAATGCAGCAAATTGGATACCGTATACACCAGCTTGGACGAGGTGTTGTTGGGTTGGTTTGAACAGTTTAGCTTGCTCAACTAATTTTTCATGGTTTTTTGAGTTTTTCAAATAGTTGAATGCTTCTTTATAGAAGGTTTCAAATTGTTTGATTGAAGGTGGTGCCAATCCTTCGGATTTGTAAACGGTTTTTGACAATTCGGCTCCGACTTTAGCCCAGTAGATAGTACAGTTGACCAAACTTGTAGATTTAGCAACCAATGAATTCAACACGCCTGATGCTTTTGTAATAATAGCTGACATTATGGATTGACAATTCTTCCTATTTTTTTTCAGTTTTTTTTTTAAAAAAAAAAAATATCCTGGTTTAACCAATGAAAAGAAAAAAATATAGACTTCCTAATTAGGTATCAAGTTGTGTATTAAATTTGTACGCCAAATCTATCGGGCCAAATTACTGGTGCTACTAAACTCCATCCATACAAAATAAAGCACACCCATGAACATATGATCTTGACCCAACTTGCGAAATATGTCCTACCAACAGGCACAAAATCGCCGTAGTCGTCTTGTTTAACGTTTATGGTCAACAATGTTGCCACATACTGGGTGGCTAAGAAGAATATTACATGAAACAATGCATAATTGTATTTAACAACGGTTGATTCTTCGTCATTTCCCAGTTCATCGTTGTATAGGTCGGTTTGGTTTAATACCGATTCGGGCAATGATCCTTCATCGACTGCTTGTTTTAATGCTTGATACCTCATTTCATTCCTTGCAACTGGCTGGGTAGATATATCACTCGAAGGTATAATTTCTGACTCAGAACTGAATGCAGAATTAGCAGCTGCTCTCGTAGTCGTATAAGCAATTGCGATAAATGTGAAAAATGCCCCCAACACAACACTGGCTGTACGAGTACCTTTTGATCTAACCAATGGATTACAATATTTGTCATCTGGTTCTGATGCAACTGCACTCATGACCAAATACGTACAATAAAACACAACCATGGACGCCTGTGCCAAACCTGCATGGGGATTATATTCTTGAATTGTGTTATTAATAGACATACCGCTGATAATAAGACTGAAGACCAAGTTTAACGTTATTGATGCTTTGTTCATTGAACATCCTTTACCCGTAAAGAAAACATACATCAATACGATCAAAACAATTGAAGATAGATACATTGTTAACGTACCACCAATTAATAACTTCTTCCAAAAGCTCGCATCGCCTTCCCCTGTTAGTTCTTCCATCTCGATCTTCTCAAGACACTTTTCGGCCCATGCATGAGCAAAGTCAACCAACAAAATTAGTCCAATACCTAAAAATATAGTTGAAAATATGATGGCAATGTTGTTACCATAGAATATAAAAAATGAATCTGGAATTAAGATGAAATTGACAAAAATCAACCCGATCCACGTGAATACTTTTAATTTCCAACACCCATTTTGAATCACTGATCGTGGATTTTTAGTTGACTTAACATTGATCAACAAAAGTGCAAGAATCAAGTGTAAGATCCCGAGGGCAAAATTGATTCGATAGACGGATGTGAAACTTATGCACTGTTCTCCATTGACTCCACATTTACTATTTATAAACCCAAAGCTTGCCTTTTCCAATTTTTTAATTATAAATGGTGATAGTGCAACCCACGATAATAGGGAATTAATCAATAGTATTATAGCATAGGTGATTCTTGTCATTATTGAAGAATTAAATGTGCCTCCAATAGATGAGCAAAATGCCGAGCAACAAGCCGCACCAAAACATGTTGCAACTGATTGCAATGGCATTAACGGTAATGATATTGCAGCACCCATAGTTTGATCTTTAATCACTTTTTTTTATTATTTTTTATTTTTTTTTTTTTTTTTCATATTTTTTCAGCCTTAAGTCAAGACCTCGTAGTATGTTTGCTCCAATAATTGCAACCAGACCTTCAATATGTAGGCCGTTGGTAAGGGGATTCGCACCAGTGTTTTATAGACCATTAAGTACAACTAGGTACAATTTCAAATTATTCAACAAAGACGCAAAACCCACACAAGTTAGTGTCCCCCAGACAGGTCCAACTGAAGCTGATTTCGATCATCATCCAATCTTGAAACGTATACCCAAGTTTTTACGTAATTATTCATTAAGGTTTATTCATGCACCATTTTCAAATTTAATTGCCTTTTTAATAGTCCATGAATTAACCGCTATAATTCCATTAGTTGGAATTTGGTACTATCTACATCAACACCCCGGTTTGATACCTTTGGACTTACCAACTTGGGCATTGGAAAAAGGTGGTAAAGTGTTGGACAAAATACTATCTCCGTACATTGAGAATTTCGATTCGGGTTCAAAAATCAATTTTATAATGGAGGGTGCTTATGCGTTTACAATTGTAAAGTTCTTTTTGCCAGTTAGGATCGTAATCAGTTTATGGTTAATGCCAACATTTGCCAAATGGTTTATACTACCAATTACCAATATTTTCAAGAACATAAGAGAAATTAGAAGGTTGAGAAGGATTAAAAACTCACCGGCTGAAAATAAGTTAGATGACGTCAAGACTAAAAAAATTGAAAAGCCAAAATTATAGAATTCAAAGATGGACGATCATGTATAAATTTGATACTGAATTAGAGCTTACAAATAGTGTTTCGATGGCAATTACCAAAGAAAATTAAATTGGCTGAGACTGGAATTGGCAAATGCACAGATTTAATAGAAAACTTCAAACTTGAAACTGTATCTTGTCTGCTTACCTACACTGATGCTTAAGTAGTACTTATATGGGACACGATTTCGTAACTCTTTATATCTTCTCCGCCCGAGACTCGCTTCATTAACCGTCCGAGTAGCATTGAATCTAACGACAAAAAACATGGGGTGGGATTTCAAAACAGTACTTAGTAAGTTTGACTTGAGAAATTCTAATTTATTCATGAATGATAGACTACTTTGATTGACCACAATTGACCGCACCTCCAACAAAAGGAATGCTGATCATGATGCCCCAACAGTTTATCACACCTAGATTGACTATTGTTAGTCAATTGAAAAACAAGTAGATGTCGGCGAAATTGTTAGTCAATAAGATGTCTTCTCAACTAAAATAAAAAAGCGCTGTAAGTCATTTCTTTATATATTCATTAATCATGAACAAACTATCTATAAAAAATAAAAAACATTCTCATTATTCAAGTGTTACTTTTAATTCTTCTTTTGATAATGGTTTAAATTGATCAAGATTGTTTATATGTTGTTTTAAATTTAATTGATTAAAGGACCAACTTGGAACTAATTTATGATTTAATTGTGGTGCAACACTCAATTCGCGATCATCGAAATCAAACAAGACTGGTAAATTCTTCAAATCTGGTTGATTATTGTACAATTGATAATTTGCTGCATTAGAATGAGTTGGGTTCGAATTGTGATGAAACTGCTGACTGAAAATTTTTCTATAATTTGGTAGTTTTGTCGATTCGTTTCTCAATTCATCAAAATATTCATCAACCAAAGCTTCAATACATGATAATCTATCAACTGGCGAATATTGCAAAATCTTGATCAAAAATTGTATACAATCGTTTGACATCTTTTTGAATATTTTAGTTAATGGAATTGGTTTGATTTGAGGAAATCTATGTTCCATATAATTTGGATTCATATTTTTAATTTGTTCTTTTGATGGTGTACCCAAGATTTTTATAATTTCAACCAATTGATCAATGCCTGATTCACCAGGGAACAAAGGCTGACCAAGAATCAATTCTGCCATGACACACCCGGCTGACCATACATCAATCTTGGTAGTGTAATTAGTGGCACCAAAAATTAATTCTGGAGCTCGATAATATCTACTACATATGTAACTAACATTTGGTTCTGATGGGTTCAAGATTTTGGCACTACCAAAATCACATAATTTCAATTCGCCACTATCTGGATTAATCAATAAATTTTGTGGCTTGATATCTCGATGACATATTCCTTGCGAGTGAATATAATTCAATGCTCTAAACATTTGATAAGTATACAACTTGACTTCCAACGGTGGCATCAGTAATCGTTTGGATACATAATAATGACTTGCTTTGTATAAGGTTTCGGGTACAAATTCCAATATTAAATTCAAGTATAATTCGTTTTTATCATTGTTTGTATAAAAGTAGTATTTCAAGTCAGCAATATTACGGTGATGAACCAATTTCATAATTTGCAACTCTCTATTTTTAAATCTTTTATCTTGTAAAACTCTCTTCATTGCTGCAATTTCATTTGATGGCATAATTTGAGTTTGGAAAACAACACCAAAAGAGCCGTGTCCAACCATTTGAGATTGAGTGTATTGAATTGTTTGTGTTTCACCAGTATGGCCATTGGTGACATTTTGAGTAACAACTTCTATTTTAGACATATTAGTATAACTAGTTAAACAAAACAAGAATTAAATACAAAATAAACAAAAGACACTTTCAACAGTAGTAATGAATAAAAGTAGGATGCAAAATGATGAATAATACAATAATTAATTAAAACAAAGATGGGTTCAAGTCAAAGTTGAGACTAGATAATGGAAAGGAGTGTGGATGTATGACAATTGTAGTTGATTTCGTATAGTGTGTAATCTTGAGCTTTTGTTGATAATAGACACAATTGCTTTGATTTTGATTCTTTGATTTTGATTCGTTGATTCTTTCGTTGGTTGTCTTCTATCTACTTTTTTTCTTCTTCTTTGCTTTCCTTCTTTCTTCCTTTCTTTAATTGTTCAATTGAAAGTATAATCTGGTGAAAGTCAAGCAAAAATAAAAAAAAAAAAAAATTAAATAAAAAAACTGAATGATGAAAATATGGAAACCAATGAAAAAAAAAAAAAAAAATAAAAAAAAAATATTATGTAAGGGAAAACACAAAACAAAAAAAGTGTTCAAAAATCCTGTCTGGGGGGGGGAGGGTGTGTGCAGATGGGGAAAAATGAATGACTTGATAATAATAATAATCTCACTATTAATACCAACTCTACTCTCTGCGCAGGCTTTAATGATAACAATAATTACAATAATGAAATGATGAAATGATGGAATGATTAATCATTACTTAGTCGCAATGTATTATTGTTTAGCCACTTGATAGTATCATAACTGAGTGTATGTCAATAGTAGACTGACTGTCTGCTTGTTAAGGCTGTAGATTCAAGTGTGTCGTGTCATTGTTATAGATTGATTCTGTTGTACTCGAAAATGACTTTTTTTTTTTCTGTCTGGTGATTAAAACAACACTAAATTTTTTTATTTTTCTTTCTCAAATGATGCTTGCATTATTACTTCTTTCTCGTACTTGATCTCCTTCTTCCTTCCCCAGTGCAAAACAATCAATGTTTCACTATAAATCCTTGGGTAGTGTAATGGACAATTAATAATAGTCTAACAACAACTGCAACAGCTCTCATTTCGTGACTCCCATCTTTTACGTGTATCCGTTTCATTGGAGACACAACTAATAGCTTGTGCAGATATGAATAACCAAACCAAACTGGTCTTCTCAATATAAATCTTCTTCCATCATTATTTTCTATTCTTGCAATTCTATTGATGTGGAGATCATCAGTCACAAACCCAAAACAAAGAGTAGTGTAGATTAACTAATACCCTTTATGTGCACTACTCCGCAGATGCTAAGCATTAATCAATCATTCAAATAACACACTGATCAATCCACATCATCTCTCCATCAAACCAAAATATCTATGATTTGAGCAGAAAGACACGCAACTACCCTTTTTGGATTTTTTGAAAACGGAAATTAACAAGGAGTCAGACAGACAGTCATAATACCAGACAGACACAAACGTGCGTTTTAAAATTTAAAACTTGCTAAACTTCAATGCATAAACACACTACCCTGCAGCTATTGTATGTCCCACATACTATTCCAAATCGCAACTTATAGATAAGTAGGTTTTGATTTGATAGAATATCTCAAAACTCTTCTTGTAAATCGTTTTATTGTTAAAATTGATCAGTTGTATGATGATGTAATAGTTTCTCAGCACACTACCAGACACATAAAATTGAAAGAACACACACACACACACACACACACACTTAGCCCCTACCCCACTTTTTGAAACTTTTTTTTTTCTTTTTTGTCTCCTTTCCCTTTTTCTTGTTTTTTTTATATTTTTTTTTTTTTTTCTTTTAATTTTTTTTAATTTTGCAACTATCACCAATATTGGTGCAATCACTACCACTCTTGATTCATTACTACTATTCTGTTATGTCTTTTGTTAGTATAATTGTAAAAAGGTACATACCTATCTGATCACTATATCTTCTATTTTGTTCATTACTCAACTTCATCTTCAATTTATTCTTTAATAAAGTCTTTGCTGATTTCGATTGATCAAAAGATGATGATTTCTCAATTGGGTACGATTCATACTCAACATGCTGTTGTGGGTTATACTGTTTATGAGCCTGACTTCGGTGATTCAATTTATGTTGATGATGTAATGAAATTGTTGAGTTTTTTCTACCATGAGATGATACAAAACTCTGGTCAGGTGATGAATCAGAATCTATCTCGTCTTTGTTGTCATCCGTTGACGATGTAAACATATTCATAAACTTATTAGCCAACGAGCTAGATCTCTTAGTCTGAGTGTGACTATTGTTAGTGCTATTATTGTTGCAAGTAGTCCCGCTAGCATTATTTGTGTTGTTTGAGTTTTGGCTACCTGTATTAAATAACGTAATCGATGACGACCTTCTTTGTGGCAAACTACTAGAGTGCGAATAATTGGTTGAGTTTGTAGATGTCATCATTAATGGATGTAAAGTATTACTTTGTAGTGAGCTTGAGTTTGAGTTTGAGTTTGAGTTTGAGTTTGAGTTTGATTTGGATGGTTGCTGTTGGTTGGTGGGGTTAATGTATTGTCCAACAGTTAACTTCTTGCCTTTATTAAAAGGATCTTTAAACATCATTGAATCCAAAGAATTCAACTCGTCGTCAACTTCTGTTGCCTCGCTATCATATCCGTTTTCAGGATGGTTATCAAATGTCATATTGTAAGTATTTTGTGAGTTGTTTCGAGACATACCTAAACCACATTGATACGGATTTAATTGTCCGTTGTTTATTTGACACTGTTGTGAGCCACCCATACTTGTGTTTAAACTGTTTGCTTTTTTCATAAAATGTCCGTTGTAGTTTTGCTGTTGTGGTGGTGGTTGCTGGGGTTGTTGTTCAGATAGAGGTTGTGAACTATGACGATGATAATGTTGTTGTTGTTGTTGCTGTTGTTGTTCATTTCTCGAGTTTCTTCTTTCCTGTCTTATTGACTTTCGAAGTTCTTTGTGATCTGATCTTTGATCTTTTCTATATTGTCTAGCCTCGCATAACCTGGCTCTTCTCGCGTGTTTCTTGTCTCTAATGTGTTTATTTGCATCATTATAGATTGGTTTATCGTTAATTAAGCTTTTCAACTCTGGTGTTGATATCTCATAGTTGTGAATATATAATGGATAATATTTATGGATTTGAAATCTTGATTCCAACTCGTCATAATCGATATTTTTCAACATTTCATAATCGACTGACCCGACAGAGTTGATATTTGAGTTTTGAAACAAACTTTCGTTGTTACTGTTCAATGACAACTTGGCAACACCTTTAGTCAAGTGCATATTTCAGTGGTGGATGATTTGAATATGTGATGAATATGAGGATAAGTAAGTAAATGATATAAACACTGGGTAGAGTGGTTAAATCTTGAAAGGAAAGTAAAGTAAAGTAAAGTAAAAGTAGTGTGGACTTGTTGTGATATAATTTGATGATATGGTAATCTGTAATAATGTTTAACTAGATTTGTATGTATGTGTGCATGTATGTATCTTTGTATGTTTGGAGTAAAAATATTTTTTTAAAAATAAAAGAAAATAAAAAAAAATAAAAAAAAAATAATAAAAAAATAAAAAATAAAAAAGTCACAAAAGTAGTAAAGTCACAAAAATAATAAAATGAGTTTTGAAATTTTGATAGATGCAACTGATAAAATACGGATGTGTGGATGCCTACATGTAGTGGGTACTAAAAAGTAAAAGTATCATACAAATAATTATTTACAGAAACCTAAAGCATTTAAATGGCTTACTATTGGCTAAATTTATGGGGGAGTGGGTTGGAACAATAGATGATAACCGTGATAACTGTGATAACTGTGATAACCTAGGAAATTAAATTAATACAATGAAGATAGACAAACAAAGAAATGGCAGACAATACCAGACAGGGAAAAAAAAAAAAAAATAAAAAAAAATGTCATGGTTATGTAATATATTATCTAAATCCGTTTGAAAAAACCCCACATATTGTTGGGTTGGGTCCCACCCAATTCCAAAAATTGGAAAAGTTTATTTTGTTTTGATTTTATTTTTTGGATTTATTTTTTTTTTTCTTTTTGATGATGCGTGTTATATGTAGGAATTGTGACTAGTTGGCGTAGCATTTGCTTCTTGAAACAAGATGAAACTGGTAGCAATTGATCAGCTAAACTGACAGCATTTAGATTTACAATCAATTATATATTATTCAAGAATGATTCATAAATATTCAAATATCGTTAAAATAGTTTGATTTTCAACAAATATCTAGCAAGTTTACTACTACTTGTTTTGCTCCAGGTAATAATATATCATCGACATTGCTTGACTGTAGCTATTTACAACTATGTCTCAACAACAATTTATAGTTTGTTGGGGATTTGCATTGGAACGGTAACACACTTGAGTATTTACTTTGAAAATTGTTGATTCTACTGTAGTAAAGATGTAACAGACCTCATCTCAAATTTAAAATATTTTGCAACTATTTTGCTTTTTTTGTCCAAATTTTTGCATCCAAATTTTGCTTGATTGCTACTTTTCATATTATTATTGTTGTGGTACCTGATCTTAGAAAATTTTACTTGTACCTTATCTTTATTTTTTTTTTTTTTTGACAATAACTACATGAAAGAAACTAATGCTGGGTCCCCGGTGGATCTTCCCTACATTACTTTTGAGTCGTTGTTGATCTACTCTTTCAGATGGGATACATATTTTTTGTTTTGGATTGCGTCATCACTAGTCACGTTCTAATTTCTACAAGTGTGCAATTGGCAACTTTTATTCTATATTCTAGAACTACAACTTTAGACTGCTACTTGCTCTGATAGCAGCTGTAAAGTCTAGAAAAAGTTATATATTCATTCAACTTTTGGTTTCTCCAAACGATGCTTTAATTCATTAGATGTAATTCTCTTAGATCTATCGTACACAGTCATTTTATTAAATAAATTTTTAATTTCTTTATTCTGACATCTTGGTATCAACAAATCTAGATTTACTCTTGGATATTTTGTTAAATTGAATTTGGTGAATGGTGTTTTCTCCTTTAATTCTGACCAATATAACAATTCGTCATCTTCTGGATTAATCGTTGGAGTACCAAAAGCTTTGAAAATCAAGTGTAATAATGCCAAATCAGTTATATCCCCTGAATCATTATTGAACTCACTATTTACAACCAAAACACTGTTGAAATTACTCGAATACAAGATGGTTAAAATTATACTCAATGACCAAATATCAATTTCATACCCGTATGAGTCAATTCCAAGACATAATTCTGGCGCCTTGTATATCCCAGTACATACATCGATATACATTGAACTCTGTAGCTCTTCACCGTTCAAACAAGGATTATTGAAATCAAAGCAAATACCGAAATCACCAATTATTGGATTTGACAATTGGTCATCTTTGAAATATATATTTGCTAGCTTGATGTCACGATGTACAATTCCTTGGCTATGAATATAAGATAATGCAGAACTCATCGATGTTAACCAATTGACTATTTCATCTTCTTCAATTAAATTCTTGAGTGTATACTGTTGGCATTCCAAATTCATCATGTTTAAACTCTTTCTACAATATTTCTTCAGGTAGATCAATCGAGTCATGTCGTATTGATACAAGGGAGTCACCAAAATTATATCGTCATGAAGTTTGTAATCAAACAAGTATTTTAGTATCGATTGGTGATTCAATTTCTTCAAAACTTGTATTTCTTTCTTTATAGAATGTGGCGGCACCCTAAAATCTGGATCAACTACTTTTAAACATACTTCATCCTTGGTAGTTGTATCTATAGCTTTGTAAATATCTGAAAATGAACTATTGTAAAGTAAACATTTATTTGTGAACCTAGTCGATTTCATACACAATGACAAAGAAAAAACGCGAGATTGCAAGGAAAACAAGTATTTTCTCACTTTGTTAACAACAGTTAAGAATTGGTTACTACACTAAAATAACCAGTAGTAGTATTATTGGTGTAGCATCTGTACGAGAAAGGGTAACTACTGAACAAATTACTCAACTCGTTTGGTTGTTCCAAGAGGTTACTGAGTAAAACCGAGAAATTAAGTGAATTATAGGTTAAAACTGTCTATAAAGAAAAGATATGTCGTTCGAAGATTGCTGATACAACTCATTACAGGTAATAGAAGAGTAACTTATCCGATTGATGGGTTTTTATTCATTGATCCTAATACACTCTTGTTTGGATAAAGTGTTATTCAGAGGTCGGTTTTCTACACTGACCTTTTGCCACAAATCCACCATGCGGCTTATTTTACTGTAGTGAACAATTCTTAACAGTTAACAAAGTGAGAAAACTAACTCAATTATATTTATAGAGTTTTAGAATTTTTGTATACGTTACAACTTGAATTGTCTAATTACAAAGAATTGAATAAAACAATTCTTGACCTCTAGTTGAGCTTGGCGAATTCGCAACATTTTTGTAACTGACTTCAATCCAACAACTTTTGTACTTTTCTACAAGTGGCCGCGAACCATCTAGTCATGTCCAGATTACGATAGTTTGAAGTTTTAGTTTTTACCCGTCTATGATGAGATACTTTTAAGCTCCTCATATTTGTGAAATTTATTTCTCATGGGATTACCACTTTGAATCGCAAACTCTACAACTTTTACTTGCAACATAGTCTCTAACATGTTTGTCTATCCTCGTTTCTTTTTTTGATTCTCCTCAAAGTTGCCACCCATTATACCCCTTTTAAAATTTGTATTCACCAATTGATTTGTCATTATATCATTATCATCAGTGTAAATTTTTCGATTTGGATATTTCAAGTTCAAACCTTCAAATGCATTCTCGTTGACTTTGGGCAATTCCAAGAAAAATTGGTGCAACAACGCCTGGTCGGCAGTTAATCTCAAGTCTGGATCATAAGTCAACAAACCTTGCAATAAATTCAAGCATTGCTTGTTTTCACCACCAATCATTTTGTACCAGCTTACCAAATTGTTGGAATAATTTTGATGGTTCAATTGTTGTTGAAATGATTGGTATTCAGGATATTTATTTAGTTTCTCCCAAACTTTGGGATTGGGAGTACCCAAAATTTCAATAATTTTTTGAAACTGATTTTTTTGAAATGGAACTGACTTTTTATTGTTTATATCTAATTTTGCCTCTTCACCCTTGAAAATTGGCCTTAAGCTTAGTAATTCAGCTAGTATGCATCCAACTGCCCACAAATCAATAGCTGGAGTATAATGTCTTGTACCTAGCAACAATTCGGGCGCTCGATACCATATTGTAACAACAACTTTATCACCAGTGTATAGACTTTGCAAAGGATTATTAAACTTTCTGGCAAGTCCCAAATCACCAATTTTAACACAACCTTGAGATGTAACCATTATATTTGCAGGTTTCAAATCACGATGGAATATCCAATTTTTATGTAGGAAAGTGACACCATTCAATATTTGCCACGTCAACGACTTTATTGTCGGTAACGGTACATTTTTAATTTCAGGATGCAGATGATAGTGGATTATTTGCAATAAATCATGTTCGCAAAACTCAAAAATCATATATATACTCTTGTTCTCCAATATGATGTTGATCAACTTTGTTATGTTTTTATTATTCAACTCTCGACATAATGACATCTCTCGTATTGCACTTTGAGATATCCCGGTGTAATGGACGATTTCGTTACCGTTTATATCGTGGTTATGATGCATCTTATTCAGGCCATGGTGATTATCACTTTTGAATTTTTTAATTGCATAAAATTGGGGCAAGTTGTTATCTTCGTTAGTTTCTTCAGTGGATTCTTCGTTACTTGTATTCTTCAATTTGGCTTTATATACTTTCCCGTATGTTCCAGCTGCTATGTATCCCATTATTTGATAGGTAGATAACACCGATTCTCGAGTTAGATCCTTTCGATGTTTGAATGGCCCTAACGTTAGAATAGAATTTGACGCCATCAATGCCGGCTGCGGCACTGGAGGTATAGGATTTTGCATCATAGTATTTGCAACCTTCATATGTTGTTGACTAGACGCATTAGAATTGGAGTTATCTTTTCGATAACTTGGATCAAAATTCATTGACTGTAATTTCTCTCTCTTTTTTTTTTTTTTTTTTACTGCAAAAGAGAAATTTATCAGAATTAAATCTATTCTTTCTATATTAAAATTTAAGTCCGACCAAATCAGTTAAAATTTGATCATTGGGTATTTGATTAGTAGAGATAGATACATCTTGTCCAAATGAATATTCAGGAGTGAGTCTGATTAAATCGTCCTTGTACAAAAGATTATATTCATTCTTCAAGTTTGTTGTAATCTGTTTTTGCTCCTCTATTATGTCTTGCTCAATTTGTTGTATTTCTTTATAATCATCCCAATCAACCTCATTATATTCGAATTTATTCTCGTAATAAAATGTTCCTGAGATGTTTTGATCTATTATTAGTATCCCTTCGTCAACACATTTATCAACTTCTTCAACTGCAATTGAATGTGACCAGTTGAATTGACTCGAAATTTCGGAAATTGTTTTCCCATAACTTGCATTCATCTCAATCATTTCATTTGTCAACTGGTTACGTAATTTCTGCACTTTATACTTGTGTTCCTCTGATTTTATAAATTCCACTATATAATCACCATAGACATTTTTGGAGTTTGCTGGTGCAATGACAACTAATCCTGATTTTTCATACTTTTTAACACTAACGGGCAATTTTAGACCATCAAACATTTGTATTGATTTCATAAAATCCGTCGAGTCGACTAATTGACACCCGAACCCTTGTGATTTGATTAGATAACGATTATATTCAGCAAATAGATCTTGGGTCGTAATCATTGAAAAATTACTTGTTAAAATAAACGTAATTGAATACTCACTTATATGTCGACTCAATTCTTGATGGTATAAGCTGGATGTTTTCTTAATCTTCAATGGCGGTATCACGATGGAATCATTCAATTGATCATTTGAATTATAAAACACACTTGACAATTTCAATAAATCTTGATATTTAAACATCAATTGTTCCAAATCATCTAGTGACGAAGTTAGAATTTTTTCATTATGTTTACGTTGTATTTCACCAATTTGTTCCAATGCAAAAATTCCACCACCAGTTGCTTTCTTCGTTTCTTGTTGATTATTAATCTTGATTGCATTTTGATTTATTGCACCTTTGTTCTTTAAAATCTTCCATTTGATTTCTTCGAGTAATTTGGACGTTTCTTGATAAAACTTTTTGTCCCCGCCTTTTCGAAAACTTATTTTTATATATGGTTCATCATTGGTATACTGCTCATCACTGTCCAATTGCAAATTTACATCTCTGTCTTTGGAACGCTTCTGCGGTTGTAGTTCGGTGCCACACATTTCACAATATTTTAAAGACGGATGATTTATAAATGTACATCTTGGACAATGACCATTATTGATCTCGGGTTCCGGGGTCGTAGACTGAGAATTTGACGTCGTTATTACATTTCGTAGATAAGTTTCGTTTGGCCGTATGCCACAAGAAATACATTTTGGCAATTCATCCTCGTTGAAGTCAAAATTCAGTTTTACTTTATTGTTAAATGAACATATTTTACAAACCCAATTTATCGACCTAACTTGTACGACGTCGTTCCTATTCTTGGATAAATAGCACTTTACTTTTGGCGACGATCTTAAAAATCGCTCAACTGATTCTATTGAAACAATGTTGGTTAAGTCCATACTTATACACCTTGAAATATCATCATTATCAAAATATATAATTCGCTGATTTGTCAAATACAATCTTCCATTCTGATGATCTAGTATTTTCAGTTTGCCTTGGTATAAGCCAACATGATCTACAATTAACACATTGTATTCGTCAGTCTCCAAGATCGGCCTATTACTTCGATTTGTCAATATTGGTTTCCATAATTTCAAATACATTTTTGTATTTTTTTTTTGTTGTTGTCTTGATTGTGTTTTACATGAAACACTAAAATTTGGCAGCGGGTTTGAAACGAATATGGCATTTTTATTCAAGAGAAATCCAAAGACACCCGGTGAATTGATTCGAAGCTTGAATGAGAATCTACTTAGAGATTACTCAAATCAAGATAATTTCAAGAAATATCAAGATGAAACAACAAGATACCTAAAACAAATGCGAATAATATTACACGGAGATGACGAGAATGAACCACAATTAGATCAGATCTCGCTATTGGCACACGAAATGTACATATCGGACTGTTTGCTACACTTAATTGCCAACTTGAATAAGCTTGAGTTTGATTCACGAAAAGATGTCGTCATTATATTTCTGACGTTGTTGCGACGGAATGTCGGTACCAAGTCACCCACGATAGATTACTTGATAAACTCACCCGAGTTATTGTCAATACTAATTAAAGGTCCGGAAACGAAGAATGTCGAAATTGTGTCCGGACAGATCTTGAGAGATTGCATTAAGTTTGAAAAACTAGCAAAGTTAATTTTGTATAACCCGTTGTTTTGGAACTTTTTCACATATGTTCAAAACCCGATATTTGAATTGGGAACGGATGCAATGATGTCGTTACACGAATTATTGACACTACATAAAAAGTTGGTTTCGGAATTTCTATCATCCAATTATGAAAAGATTATTGACAGGATCAACCAGTTATTGGATTCGTCAAGTTATGTGGTTCGAAGACAAAGCGTCAAACTCTTGAATGATCTAGTCTCAAATCGGTCCAACTCCCAGTTTATAAACAAGTATTATGACGATGCAACGAATCTAAAGAAAATCATGCGATTGTTGAGTGATAAATCAAAACATTTACAATTGGAAGGTTTTCACATATTGAAATTTTTTATTGCAAATCCGAAAAGATCACAAAGGATCAATGACTTGTTGATTAAGAACAAATCCAACTTTCTAGTGTTTTTCAAAAATTTCGAAGTGTCAAATCATGATCAAAGTTTAATTGACGAAAGAGATTATGTATTTAAAGAAATTCAAGACTTACCAGATAAAAAATAAACCTAAATGAATAATATAAATATTATTTTGCTACTCTAGACCAGTCCTTGTATTCTTCTTCCCCATATTGTATTTTTCTAATCCATTCGGCAACTTGGGCAGTCAATTCACCAGAGTTTCCCAAACTTACAGGAACAGCTATGTTGTCACCTTTGAATCCAATATTGTTTATTGGCGACACAACAGCTGCTGTACCAGCTCCGAATGCTTCGACCAACTCTCCGTTTCTAGCTTTTTCTACAACTTCGTGAATCGTAAATTTTCTTTCCGATATTATGTATTCATCGCTCAATCTTGCACGAGCCAATTCCAAGATTGAATCTCTTGTTACACCTTCCAAGATTGTTCCATCCAATGGCGCTGTAACCAACTCTTTCTTACCAGTTTTAGAATCTTTGAATACAAAAAACACATTCATGGTGCCGACTTCAGTAATGTAGCCCTCGTCACCAAACAACCACAAATTTTGGTGGAACCCCTTTTTAGCAGCCTCCAACTGGGGTACGATACATGGAGCATAATTAGCACCCAATTTCTTGTCACCAACACCACCGGGCCAAGCACGAACTGCATAGTCAGTTGCTTCTAAACTGACGGGTTTAAACCCACTCGAGTAATATGGCCCAACTGGAGACGCAATAACATACAACAATGCCTTGTCGGGTACACCAACACCCAAGGACGCACTGGTACCTATCATTGTGGGTCTAAGGTATAACGAATAGCCAGCGCCTTGTGGTACAAAATCTTGATCGATGAGCAACAATTGGTCAATCAAATTTCGGAGTTGATCACCGTCAAATGTAGGTAATGCAATTCGTGATGCTGACTTATTCATTCTAGCCATGTTTTTGTCGCATCGGAATGTTCTGATTTGTCCCTTTGAATCTTTGTAAGCTTTCAACCCTTCGAATAATTCAAATGCATAATGAAAGACAATTGTTGATGGGTCCAAATTTAACGTATGGTATGGTGATATTTTGGGCGTGCCCCAGCCTGACTTTGCATCCCACTCTATTTCTAACATATGATCAGTGAAGGTTTTACCAAATACTAATTGTTCTTTTGGAATCTTTGGTTTTGGCGTTGTAGTTTTTTCAATAACTAATTTTGATGAGTCTAGAGCAGCTATCGAATTGAATCTTTTACATTGGAGACTTGGTTGAAAGCTTGTTCTAAGCTTCAACAAAGATTTAAAAGAATTCATGGTCTTGATAGCTAATTTCAATACAAGCTGGGTTATATATAGAAGCTATCTGTGAGTCAAAAAAAAAAAAAAAAAAAAATGTTCCATAATTTTTCAGGCGATACTTCACCGGTATCGCGTACAAAATAAAACGGTTTACAAAAGTAAATTTCGGTTTTCGAAGGGTATATACCCAGGATCGTAACCAAACTGTGACTAATCTGAGAAAGCTGCAAGATCAGATCTGAATTCGAAAAGTAATGAATACCACTATTGGATTATTTGGTTACTACCAAACTCATTGTTTAACGTAAGATTGAAAATGGCTTCTAAATAACAGAAATAACAGCTTTAATATCGTAAAAATGTGAACCACCCTTCAATTGTATTTTGTCCATATCAGATCTCTATTTTGTTGACCTTCGTTAGAGAACTCCCGCAAAAATGAGAAATCACGCATTTCACGGGTACACAGTTCGGTAGTAAATAATATATTCAATTATAGACACTATTAAGAAACTGTAACGTACGATAGTTTTAACATGTAATAAGTTGATTCCACTTCTTTGCTGATCTCGCTATGTGGAGCTAAAGTTGATGTTTACCAATTTAACTCGTTTGAGTTATCAGAGACAAGAGGTTTTAATTGAGTTTACAAGCAGCTGCTGTATCAACGTTGAACTGATAATTGTCGTACTCAGGTCATCTGTTTAATGTGTTAGACAAATTAACAACCTCCCAATGATTGATTTCAAAGTTAGTAGAACCTTTAAAAGTCCGACAATCTACTATATAGTTCCATCCTCTGTTGAACTATTTCTGGTCATACGGTGAAGAATTTCGAATGGTGTGTAGGTGAGACAAAAAAAAACAAGACATCAAAATTTCAACAAGCACAGAGTAAATATCGTTTCAACTAATTGTTTTTCAACTTATTCATTATTTGGTATTGAATCGATCAATCAATAGACATGTCAGAAGTAAGTAAAGGAACAATTTTGATGATAAGTTGATTGATTACTAACTAAAAACTCAAGGTAAAAAGAACGATTAGAATAACTACCGAACAACATGTAATGGAAGACCTCCCTCCAGTTGAGAATTTTCCAATCAGAAAATGGACGATTAAAATTACAATGTTGGATTCACAAGGGAAGGAGCACCCAGCCAAGATTTTAGACAAAGTCACATACTCGTTGCATCCTACATTTGCTAATCCAATAAGGGTCTTGAAACAACAACCATTTAAAGTCGAGGAGCAAGGGTGGGGTGAATTCGATATACCTATTACCGTCCATATTTTGGGAATTGCAGGTAAAGCCGGTGAAAGGAAGTTACAACATGATTTAAATTTCTACCAAAACAAGTATACCAACGATCATGTTATCAATATTCCAGTCAGTCCCACGAAGAATGGCCCATTGAATAAACTATTATTAGAAACTGGGACATTACCGTTTGACGAGTCGACGGCTAATAGTAATACAAATGCTGGCGGGGTTAAGAGAAAGTTGGAGTCGAATAATGGTGGCGCAACCGCGTCCAATAATGCAGCAGATGCAACCGATGCTTCAAAAAAGAAATCAAAAGGCGCAATGAAGGGCTCGGTTGATTTGGAAAAATTATCAAATGGGTTAACACAGTTGAACGAAGATGATTTAATTGTCGTTGTTCAAATGGTTACCGATAATAGAACTAATGAAATGAATATAAAAAATGACGTCGATGCTGGTGAATTTACAATGGATTTGTTCACTTTACCAGATTCTTTGTTAAAAAGTTTGTGGGATTTTGTTAAAAAGCAAATCGAAACTAAATAAAAATATTAATAAAATACTCAATTATACAGACCAAATTTTTATTGTAGAGTCCCATGAACCAGTAGCCAACCCTATACCATCGGGACTAATGGCGACTTTGTTAATTTTATTCAAGTGTTCATCGCCAACCGACCCCACAATCTCATTTTTTAATGTATCCCAAACGATGCAACCGTGTTCAGAATAGCAAGCATATAAGAATCTACCACTCTTTCCAAAATCTAATGAGAATACACCTTGATTTTCAAAATTGGAAGTCATGGAGTTTACACTAAACTTATCAAACGATCTATCTGAACAACTCAGCAATGGTTGCTGCTGTTGTTGCTGTTGTTGCTGTTGTTGCTGCTGCTGTTGTTGTTGTAAACTTATACTTGGTATTTGATTGTAATTATTTCTTAATTCCGTATGTAAATTATATTGACCCAATTGACAGTCTGACCTCAAGTCAAATAATCTTATCAACCCGTCATCAGTACCTAAAGCAAACGCATTACCATCGGGGAATACTTTTAAACTAGTAACATCGATCGATGATGGCTGGAAACTTTGTGCTGGAGTTGGGCTCCTCAAGTCCCACACTTTTGCGTACCCATCAGAACTACCACTAATGAACAAATTATTATTCAAGATGTTTTGTGGGAATATTGTCAACGTCAAAACATCGCCTATATGATCAATAAAGTCTCTTGATTTGAATCCTTTTGTTATATCCCATAATGAACATGTCATATCTCCACTGCTAGTCACAATCGAGTTATTGTCGATAAATTCACACTCAGAAATGTATGCACTATGTCCTTTGAATGTGTTTTGTACTGATTGATAGAAATTGCCGTGCATTTGTATACTATACCCTTTGTTATTTATCGAGGATGATGTGATAACAGGTACATTTGAAGTATCGGGCTTGATTTTGTAGATTGTGCAAACGTTATCTAACCCACCCCCAGCTACTAGTTTCTCATTTGGTGATATGCTGCATGTCAATACATATGGGTTTTCCAAATGGATCGCCTGTTTTTTATAGCCCGTGACTGCATCCCATAAAATCATGTATCCATCTTGCGAAGCAGACAATATTTTCGTTGATTCTGTATTCCAGCATAGTTTGGCAATTTTATTTTGATGGCCTCTCAAGGTATTGTACAACTTCAAGTTACACGAATCACGAGGTATCGACGCAATTTCCTTAGATACTGATTGAATCGTTGCGTCTTGCGTTCTCTTGATCACACTCAATACTTCCTCATATAATAATTGCGCTTTTGATTTTGCTAAATCAACCTGTTTGGCCAACGACGCCAAATCTGCTTGATACTGCAACTGTTGCGTCACTGGAGATAATCCCTGTGGAAACATGGCAGAATTCCTATAAGCATTCATTGAGAAATCAATAAAAGTGATTTTGGAGATCTAATTGCAAGTTTCAAAAACCAAATTGTTGAAATTAAACTTTTGGATCTATTCATGTAAATTACTGAATTTAAATTAAGGCATGCATGGGTCTTTTTTTTTTTTACTTTTTTTATTTTTTTTTTGTTACACGATATACAATTTCCCCTTTAGACCACTAAAATTAACAGTATATGTATGTCAGGTTAAAATTTTAAACTGTGTGAAAATCAGAAACACAACAAAAATTACTTTTAGATGATTATTATTTCCAAGACTTTTATCTCAGCACTTGCCTGGTTGATTAAAAGTCGTAATAGAAATTTAGTGGCAGGTAGGGTCAATTAAAGCTATGGTGTTGGCCTTACTAGCCACATCAAAGATACGAAAAAGTATAACGGCTATCTAGTGTGTTTTACAAAAACGTACAACAACAAAAAAAATATGTATATATCATTTTTTGAAGTAAAAAAATAAAATTTTTTTTTTTTTTTTTTTTTACAGGCGCAAACTATTGGGTTACAAAAGTCATTTTATACATTTAATTCTGTTTTTCAGTGGAATTACCTTGATTTTGAGACTCGGCAGCTCGTTGTTTTTCTTTTTCACGATGTTGATTCAACTGTTGCTGTTGCACGCCCACAGAAGGTATTGGAGCTAGATTGTTTCTCTTTGTCCTAGCTCCACTTCTTCTGTTTTTCTCATCAATAGCCCCCGTAACACCATGTAAATAATGTGGTATTTCTTGTCCATGCTTTAAAAAAAACACTTTCCAGTTTCTTGCTTTATCTTTCAATTGAACTTGCGATCGATTCTTTAAACTTTCATTGATTTTACCTCCTTGGCCAAACAATTCCAAAATGGTTGACCAATGAGGTCCTTTCAATTCCAACGCATGCCTCAACGCCTTTTCTTCTTCTTTTGTCCATGGTCGTCTTTGACTTGGCTTTTGACCATTGATTATCACTTGTCGTTCTTTGATTTCCGATGGTAATAATTGAGATATGTCTGTTATTTCCTCGTCATTATTCGTGCTGCTCTCCGTAGGTTGCGGTATACTCTCTTGAGGCGTGGTTGCTCTTATATTCAACAAATCTTGCGAATAATCATGTCTCTTGTTTAGTGACTTGGAAATTTTTCCCCATATCAAATATCCCATATTCTTTGCTGCATAATCAAACAATTCTTTAAGGAAATTGAACCATTCAAATTCTTCACTTAACGGTTTTTCAGAATTGTAGTTCAACAATACCTGTTTTCGAGATTTACACCTCTCAACAAAATCAATGTCAACTGGCGTTAGTTGTGTAGCATTGCGTTTGTGTAATAATATTTCATCCAAATTATCTGGTAATATATCTTCTAAAATTTCTTCACTCGATCTTTCACCCGCCTCAATTGCCGAAATAAACGCTTGTGTTTTTAAATCCAAGAATAACATTGCTTGAGCTTTTAATAGCTTCCCTACTCGTTCTCCAATTGCATTACCACCACCAACACTGGGCACTTGAGTTGCCATCGTCGTACCTTCAAATGATCTTACATTTGACAATGCATTTGATGGATCTAAATTGTTTGCTGGACAAAAAATATCTAAAAATGACTCATTCAAATAGAAGAAACCAATTTCAATAGTACCTAACGTCGCAGCAAGAAATGAAGCTAAATTGACTTTCCTCAATGTTGATTCAATACTTTGTTCTTTGCTTTTGAAAATTTGTGGCGTTGGCTCCCCTTCTCTCCACATTCCCGGTGCAATATGTTCCACCGTCAAGAAAGGATCCTCTTCTGAATATAATCTTTTGGTGAATTCAAACAACGAGGTTAAATCTCGATAAGTTGCTCCTGATGGTGTGTCAGTATTTGAAGCCAAATCTATGATTTTAGTATATGGATTACCAGCAACGATTCTCAACAATTGAGTTGCCAAATTGTCCAATGTGGGTAAAGTGTTTATTAGCAACTGAATTCTTGCTGGCAAATACTCGGCTGCGATTATTTGCGATGGTAACGCCGTCAAATTTGCCGACTGCAACATTGATATGTGGGGCCCCGTCACCAGAAAATGCGACGAATTCAATTGTGACGATAAAGTGGTGTATGCTGCATAAGCTGTATTTGTATTTAATAATTCTGAGTCTGGTGGGATTGCCGATGAATACTTGGAAGTATTTTCATTAGATTTTGAATTTTCTTGGTCATTTTCTTGTGATGCTTTTGAATCGCTAGATTCATTAGTGGTTGTTTCTTTGGTTGGAGATGACGGACGAGATTTGGGCTCTGGCTCTGGCTGTGCTTGTGCTTGTGCCTGTGGTTGTGCTTGTGAATGAGATTGTGATTGTAAACTTGGATCTATAGAAAAATCTTCATGCTCGCTTTTTCGGCGTTTCTTGGAATTCTCAATCTCTTCGTCCTCGTTATCTCTCTTGATAGAATTTGTTGATACATCTTGTTGTGATTCATTATCAAAAATTTTATTTATTTCTAGCAAATTACTTTTATGTATATTATCATTGTCATCATTGTCATTTAATTCCTGATCGTTCTGTAGTTGATTTATTATGACATCTTCATTAGAAATACTCTCATTGGGTATATTCTCTCCAGATTCTTGATTAGACATAATGATTTATTCACCTCATCCAAATAAAAGTCAAAACAAAATAGTTTTTATATGCACAACTGTAAACAAGTGCCATCACAAAACAACCACTAGTACCACAAAGTATGAATTTGATGAATGAGATGAGACTAGCCTTATTCTCGAATACGTCGAGAAACTAGATTAGTATCAAATCAAGTCAATTGACAGCTTTATGTAAAATATATATATATATATATATACTATCATTTAGTCTCTGGGTCATAATCACCACGTTTTTGACATCCAGTCATCACAGAGTGCTTTAAGTCAATCGGCTCACAAGTTATAACTACATCCAAGGGCATTGCAAAATAAGCGGCAATTGGTACACATTGGTAAAGTTTGTGCTAGTAACAAGCGAAAACTAGCGCTTCATTTCCTAATCGGGATAACCGATAATTTAGAAACTCATACATATATAAGGATAGGTAACATTTCCTCCTTCTTACGTCTCTACCTTTTTTTTTTATTAATTGAATCATGACCAATCAATCTGTATCAGCTCAGTATTTCCCACAAGAACCAAAAGAACCAGTTGTTAAATCTACTGCGGCCGATGTTTCCAAAAAACAAATTAATGCATTAGACAAAGTTTTTGATGCTCGTGGTGCATATTTTGTTGCTGACTACTCAAAATCAGTTGGTAACTATATTGCTGACGTTGATGGTAACTTGTATTTAGACGTTTATGCCCAAATAGCTTCAATTCCATTGGGTTACAACAATCCAGCCTTGATTGAAACCGCCAAATCAGACAAAATGATCAGAGCAATCGTAAATAGACCGGCATTGGGTAATTTCCCAGGGGATGATTTGAAAGAAATCGTTGAAGAAATATTGAAAGTAGCACCAAAAGGTCAAGATAAATTATGGTCAGGTTTATCAGGAGCTGATGCAAATGAATTGGCTTTTAAAGCTGTATTTTTTTGGTATCAAGCTAAAAAAAGGGGTTATAACAGTCAATTTTCAGCTGAAGAAATTGAATCAGTGATGCACAATCAAGCTCCAGGCTCACCGGAATTAGCCATTTTGTCATTTGAAAGAGCTTTCCATGGTAGATTATTTGCTTCAGGTTCCACCACCTGTAGTAAACCAATTCACAAATTGGATTTGCCAGCATTCAAATGGCCAAAAGCTGAATTCCCATCTTACAAATACCCATTAGAAGACAATGTTGAGAGTAATAAAAAAGAAGATGAAAGATGCTTAGCTATTGTTGAAGACCTTTTCAAAACTTGGTCAGTTCCAATTGCAGGTTTGTTAGTCGAACCAATACAATCAGAAGGTGGTGATAACCATGCATCTGCTGAATTCTTTCAAGGTTTGAGAGACATCACATTAAAACATGGTGCTTTATTGATCATGGATGAAGTCCAAACCGGTGTTGGAGCAACCGGTGTTATGTGGGCTCATGAAAGGTTTAATTTGCAGCCACCACCAGATTTGGTTACATTTAGTAAAAAATTCCAATCAGCTGGTTATTTCTTCCATGACCCAGAAATCGTGCCAAACTTTGCTTATAGACAATTTAACACTTGGTGTGGTGACCCAGCAAGAATGATCTTGGCTGGTTCTATTGGTGCGGAAATCGTCAAACATGATTTGGTCGAAAAGGCCGCCGCTGTTGGTGATTACTTGTATAAAAAATTAGAAAAATTACAAGCCAAATATCCTAAATATATCAAAGATTTAAGAGGCAAAGATAGAGCTACCTTTATCGCGTGGTCATTAGAAGATGGTACTGCTAGAAACAAGTTTTTGAGTGATATGAAGACTGTTGGTGTAAACATTGGTGGTTGTGCTGAGGACTCGGTCAGATTAAGACCAACCTTGGTTTTTGAACAAAAACACGCCGATATCTTGGTTGATGCTATTGAAAAGATCTTATCCGGTTATTAGTTTTTTATAGTCAATAATACATGATTTATGAAATAACGCTACCATTACCCCAGATGATTTGATGCGCATAAAGTTGAAAAAAATAAAATTTTCATACCAAAATATAAACAGAAAAAGTACAACCGAAGGTGGTTGTATTCTTAGCATGGAAAACCAAAATCAATTTGTGGGTGAGAAAAATGTTGGCGTATACTTAAAATTTAAACAGTTTATCAAGAAGGATTCAAATGCTTCATTTATAGCTGGTGGAGTCGCCGGTGCGGTGTCAAGAACAGTTGTATCACCTTTTGAAAGGGCAAAAATCTTGTTACAGTTGCAAGGGCCAGGCTCCCAACATTATCAAGGAATGTTTTCTACGATTTTCAAAATGTACAAGGAAGAAGGCTACAAGGGTCTATTCCGAGGCAATACTCTAAATTGTATAAGGATTTTCCCATATAGTGCTGTACAATTTGCTGTATTTGAAAAATGTAAAATGTTAATGTTGGATTATAGACCAAGGAACAACAACGAGTTAAATGGATATGAAAGATTGATTGCTGGTTCAATTGGTGGCATTGTATCTGTTGCGGTTACATATCCATTAGATTTGATACGAGCTAGAATAACAGTTCAAACTGCATCGTTAAATAAATTGACAAAACTAGCCAAACCTCCCGGTGTCTGGCAAACTTTGAAGGAAGTATACACAAAAGAAGGAGGGTTTTTTGCATTATATCGTGGTATCGTTCCCACAACATTGGGTGTTGCACCTTATGTAGCTATAAATTTTGCGTTGTACGAGAAATTGAGAGAATATATGAACCAGAGCTCAAGGGATTTTTCAAACCCAATTTGGAAGTTGAGTGCTGGAGCTTTCAGTAGCTTTGTTGGTGGGGTATTGATATACCCATTAGATTTATTGCGGAAAAGATTTCAAGTTGCATCCATGAGTCATGGAGAATTGGGGTTTCAGTATAGATCAACAAGTCATGCCTTGATATCAATTTTTAAGAATGAAGGTTTCTTCGGTGCTTACAAAGGTTTAACAGCAAACTTGTATAAAATCGTACCCTCGATGGCTGTTAGTTGGTTATGTTATGATACCTTGAAGGAATGGATAGCTTCATGGTAGTTAGAGACACTATAGACAGAAATATTTATTTATTTATTCATTTATTTATATATACATATATATATAGACACATACAATACATACATACATGCATGCATGAATTCCTGTACATAATATTTTGACCAACCAAATTATTCGAAAACGAGATTTTCATTAGGGAAAAAAAATAATAAGACCATCTTTATACCATGATTCCAACAAGAATTTTATTGAATGCTCCTAAGACTGCTGCAAAACCATTGAAATATCCAGTTGAAATGACACCATTGTTTGCTGCCGTTGGTGTTGCCATTTGTTCTGGTGTTTTTTTCACTTACAGACACTTTTCAAATGATAAAGAATTGAGAGTATGGAAAAATCCAAATTTATCAACATTGGATGAAGTTTTAGATGATGCAACCAAGAAAGGGGAAAAATAAATGATTAGATTCTACAACTTTGCATAATAACGATTTTTAAAAAAAACAAGTTCCCAGGACCAATTCTATAATGATGATGTAGTTAAATACAAATTTAATTATATTTATGTCAGACTATTTACATATTTTCACGAATTGAATGATTCCATCAATCGTGTTTTTTGCTCTTCTTTAATGTTTGTGAAAATGTCAGTAATCTCAACAATTGAGTCTATTTCATTTACTGCTTTATGATACCCCTTGGCATTGGCCTCGGGAAATTCAACCTGGGCATCTGTATTCGCTATATATCTAACTGACGAGTCAAACAACTTGTACCCCTTTTCAGTCAATTCATTGGATAATGTATGCACCTCCGTTGGATCGCATAAAATTCGATAAAATTTATGAATTTTCCCTTTTTCATATTCATCGTTGAATTCAATTTCTTCAACGTCTTCAGCACCCAATTCTAGAACAATTTCAAATACATCATCAAATGATTCCTGTTCTTGTTTTGGATGTAAAACAATCTCACCTTTCTTTTCAAACATGTATGAACAGGGACTTAAATTGGCTTGGAATTGGGATAATGCAGTTTTAACCTTGGCAACCGTACGAGCTTTGTTATCGGTCAAAGCAGTTAGAATCAATGCAACACCGTCGGGTCCAACAAACTCATACTGTACTTCCACCTGTTTTGTATCTGACTCAATTTCTCCGGCTCCTCGTTTTATTGCCTTTTCAATTACCGCTTTGGATACATTCAAACGTTTTGCCTTTTCAAGCAATTGTTCTAAAGTAGCATTAAATTTCACCTCTTTACCACCGCCACGAACACAACTTTCAATTCTTGTAGCTATCACAGTAGCTTCTTTGGACTTCTTCATATCATTCTTCGCCTTGTCATGTTTAATATTTTGCCATTTAGAATGCCCTGCATACCTTACAAACCCTAGAAAAGGTCGTTTTGCAATAGTTGTAGATCTAATCATGATTGAAGTGGGAAAAAAAAAAAAAAGTCAAGGTAAAAAAAATTGGTTCAACGATAAGTTTTCCAAAATGAGTGCAAATGAAGCAATGACTAAACGTAAGTTATTGGCCGCGATAGCTGACGAAGATACAATTACAGGACTACTTCTAGCTGGAATTGGTGAAATATCAAGTGATGCATCATCGAAAGCAACCAATTTCTTAACTGTAATACCAGGCAAAACCAAGGTCGAGGAAATTCAACAAGCATTTGAAAATTTTACTCATGAAAGAGAAGATATAGCTATTTTATTGATTAACCAACATTTGGCCGACTTGATTAGATACCAAGTCGATAATTACACTAATGCATTTCCAGCAATTTTAGAAATCCCATCAAAGGATCATCCTTACGATCCTGAGAAGGATTCAATTTTGAAAAAAGTGAGAAGATTATTCGGCGAATAAATCTACAATATTCAATTCTTTGTTGCATAGACATCTTTTGTTTTATATTATAATATATAATTCTAGTTATCTCCTTGTTGTACTGTTGATTCATCAGTTTGTTTAGTTAGGTCCTCCTCTTTGGCTTGTGCCTTTTTTGCTTGTTTAGCTTTTCTCTTGGCTTTATTCTTTTTACTTGATTTACTAGGCTTCTGTTCGTCGTCCAAAGCGATTTCATCTTCTGCTTCCTCTGTTTCTGACTTGGCATCTGAACCTGCTTCGTTGTAGTCTTCGACTTGTTTTTTCACAATCAGAAGATCACCATCATTATCGTCTACTTCACCGTTATCTTTCAGCTCTTCAACCTTTGTTTCATCTTCATTTAATTCTGAAGTTTCTGGTGGAAGTTCGTCCTGATTGTTCTTATTGTCCGTTGACTCGTCATTTTTGGCTTCTATTGTTTGTGGTTCATTACTTTTTGAAGGGTTTGACGAATCGAAATTAACCTCTTCAAATTCAGTTTGCTTCACTTTAGGAACTACCTGTTCTTGATTTTTCTCATCATTTGTGATATCTTCACTTATTATTCCCTCATGCCCAATTTCTTCAGGCTTGGTTTCTTTGAGTTCAGTATCTTCGGATTTAGTTACCTCAGATTTTAATTCTTCAGATGTTATGTCTTCAGACTTTACTTCATCGGGTTTGGTTTCCTCCTTTTTAGTTTCTTCCGGTTTAGAATCTTCAGGCTTAATTTCCTCCTGTTTAGCCTCTTCAACTTCTTCAGGCTTAGTTTTACCGGACTCAGCCTCTTCGGAATTAGTCTTTTCAATTTGTTCACTAACCTTTTCAGAAGTTTCTTCCCTCGCCTGTTTTTGTAATTCAGGTTCGTTAATTTCAGGCGTGCTACTATCTAGTGGTTTGTCATGTGACTCTGATTTATTCTCTTTATTCGATGTGCTTTTGTTTGACCAATAATTCTTACTAAAAATATCGGGCAAGACACAATCTTTTACATAAAACTCCCTCACTCCTACTATTCTTCTTTCTCGTTCACAAGATTTTAAAAACTCTGGACGCACGACAGGTATATTGAGCTCAGTAGCCTTTAAAAAATCTTGATTATTTTTGTTTTCTCTCGTACAAATAAAGTGAGTTGTATCAACGTGAATATGAGACTGAGAAGGCTTTGCGCCAATATTTTTAAGTGTCTCTTCTATATCCTCTTTTGAAAATGGATCGTTGGCGCTGAAATCACCTAAACAAACAGTTATACCAGAAAGATCTGTCATTTTATGAGTTTTAACTTCAATCTCATTACTTAATAATGTACCAGCGGTTGTGTCCAATCTCAATTGAAATTTAAATGCTTTGTCAATTGGTAAACCCGATAATTTGGTTGTCTTGTTATTCAATGGCTGAGGTATAGAACCTAACTTTTTACCATCTTTGAATAAAATCAAATTTTTGAGATTGGACGTTCCAAGATTCAATTGATCCCATTCTAAAACACACGATGTTTGGGTGATATTCTTGATTTTGAGATTTGGAGGCTGAGGTGAATTGGAGGCAAACTCTTGTAATATTTGATTCTGGATCGATTGGAATTTTTCTTCCTCTTCTTTTTCACTTTGTAAGTCCTGATCACATTTGATTTTTATGATACTACCGGCTTTGACTCCACTGGGTAATAAAATAGTTGGAAATTCAATTAAATGGTGATCTTTCGTCAATAACAATGCTAATGACGCATCTAATTTACCCACCGTCAATGATACTTCAACCATAGTGATTACGCTGTTGGTCAACAAAAAAAAAAAAAAAAATAACCACCAAGTCTCAAATCAAAGTAGTCAAAATAGAAGTGCGGCTCATAACGTTAAATGGTGATACTTGTCTCTAAAGGTAAAGATAAGACACGACAATGTATTTCATAAAGATGTACTAGATGCACACATTCATCTACGGTTGGTGATATATTTGCAATTATTGTAGTTTGCAAATAAACATTTCAAAATGAAAGTACAAAATTGTTATATTGAAACAACACACTACAAACTCATACACTATCAATTATACCTAGTTCTTTTAGATCATTTTGAATGTCTTGATCAGAAGCAGCAGTAAATTCATTGTGATAATACTCCTTGCTGATTTTGTACCACAAAGATGTTGTATAATTAATCATTTGATTCTTAGAATCCATAATGTTCTTTAGGAAATCTTGATGGATTGTTGTCCTGGTTGCCATAGTTTCTCTATCTATACATTTTAGTTTATAAGATAGATTAGAATTAGCCAATTCTAAACTGTCTTCATAAAACTTGTTAATCTTGTAGCATATTCTTGACAATTCTGGATGGGAGCCTTCTAAGCATAACTCTAGTTCTCTTTCAAGTAGATTTAGTTTATCTTGGTATAATTTATCTCTCAATTCCGCAAATTTGGTCTCTATTAGTTTTAATTCTTCGATGGCGGACTTTCTTTTTTCGTTCAAATCAACATCATCGATTTCAACCTCGGATTCTTGTTCAACTTGCTCTTTATGTAGTTCATCTGCCTCCACTTCTTCGTCTTCGTCTTCATCTTCTGCTTCCGCTCCATTATCTTCATCATCAAGAGAAGATTTGGAAAATGAATTATTTTCTGCTATTTCTGAGATGGATTTTTCTTCTTCAACTTCTGGCAATACTTCCTCTTTTACTTTATCTTCTGTATCAGTTTTTGGCTCTTCTACTTCTTCTAGTTTCTGTTTTTTCTCCGGCACAATTTCATTGTCATTTTCCTCGTTTTCCTCCTTCTCCGTTTCTTCAATCGTTCTTTTTCTGTCATTTAAATTTTCATCGGGTTTTATCTTGTCATTTATTTTGTCATTTATTATTTCATCATCAGAATCAGAATCAATCTCCTTCAATCGTGCCAACTCCGTTAGTTTTGACAAAGTATGTAGATCGGAATCATTATTTGAATTATCATCGTTATCTCTTTCTTCAAGAAAATCCATTTTCTCAGTTTCAGCATCTGAATCGCTGACATCGCTCAACTCGGAGCTTTCATAACTATCTTTTCTACCATTACCATTTGTGTTGTTCTTTGAGGCTACTTGCTCGTTCTGCTCATCAATCAACTTCTCAAGATTATTTATTGTGTCATCGATATTTTCTTCGTGAAATTGTGGTTGTAGATCATTCTCGTTATTCAAAATGTCAAAAGGTGGCGGAGATGTGACAATATCGGTCAATGGGGACTCCTTGCTCATTGTAGTGTTGAAATTGTTTGTTGGATCCAATTCTTCGTTGTTATCTTTTTCTAATTCAAGCTTGACGTCGTTGTTTGTAGTAGGTTGTTTGATACTAGCTGATATTTTCCCTATCGGATCCAATACCCCATTATTATTTATTTCGGTTTCTGCTTGAGTCATGATACTTTATCTGAAGTTAATAGATTTCTGCAGGGTTGGGAAAAAAAAAACTAATTGATAATAATGATACAAATGCGTGGATAACTAGACTCCCGGTATAAAGCTATTGATATATAATAATTTAAAGGAGTATATGCTCGATAACAAGTAGGCGATAATGAAATGATTAAAACTAGAGAAAAGTTTGTTTGACTGGGTTGGGATTGTCAATATAACCAACGTATATGCAGTACGAGTCTTTGCTTAACAAATCGATGAAAAATAAACAAAGCGGAGATGTAGCAACCACCAGCGCATCTATTCCATCCGCCACATGTATAACGTACTACAAGATCGAAGATAATGATTGTCTCATTCAAGGTTTCAAAGCGTATGAGCAAATGAAGGCAATACTATGTGGCGATAAAATTTTGTCGATAATTAAAAACTAGTATCTTGATAAGGAATGAATGGTTCTAACTACATTGGTGATCTAGAGTATGGGGAAATTCAAAGCGTTTGTTTGTGGATAATAGATCTTTGAGTTTTGATGTCATATTGTTAATTGTTGGTCAATTGGATTGGTGGAATTATCATAACAAGTTATTATTATCTTTCCCTTTTTTTTTTTTTCTGTAGCATCTCATCTCTCTATTTTGTAATTAGTTTTCTCAGTACTAATAAATAATGTCTGGATTCGCTTCGTTATTTGGAGCAAGTAAAACTAAAGATGAGTCTTTAAATCAATTATTTGAAAATCAAACCGATGGTCCAGTAACCAAAGATCTTGTTGCTAACAAAAAAAGGACATTTGTAAATGTCCCGAAACCAACGACCAATGAAGAAGCAGAAGAAGATGATGAAGAAGATGAAGAAGATAAAGATGAAGAAGATGAAGGGGGTGACGATTCAGAAGAAGAATCGGTCGAATTAAAGAAACAAAAAACAAAGAGCAAAACTGACGAAAATGAAGACCTAGAAGTTAAATATTTCAATCAAGTTTTGAAAAATGAACCTGAACCTAAAACTGAAAATGAAAGCAAAGACGAAACAAAAAAAGCTAAAGCAGCAAAAACCATAGATTTCAAAGAGTCAGAATTAGAAAAAGCAGAAAGAACAGTATTTGTTGGTAATGTACCATCAACAATCCTTACTTCAAAGCATGTTTCGAACCAATTCAAAAACTTATTCAAACATTACGGGAAAATAGATTCAATTAGATTTAGATCAATATCGTTCGATGATAATTTACCAAGAAAAGTTGCATTTGCCAAAAAATCGTTACATGAAAGTAGAGATTCAATCAATGCCTATATTGTATATAAAGATAAACAAGCATCCACTACAGCAACAGAATTAAATGCCAGTGTGTTTGAAGATCATCACTTGAGAGTGGATCATGTAGCTCATCCAGCATCCAAGGACAACAAGAGAACTATATTTGTTGGGAATTTGGATTTTGAAGAAAAAGAAGAAAATTTATGGAGATATTTCAACGATAAAATAGACAACGATGTTGAATCAGTTAGAATTATTCGTGATTCCAAAACAAATTTAGGTAAAGGGTTTGCATTAGTTCAATTCAAAGATACATTATCTGTAAATAAAGCATTATTATTGAATGATAAGCCATTGGTGACAAAAGACGAAAAGAAAAAGCAACGTAAACTAAGAATAACAAGAGCCAAATCAACTGCAAAGCCATCTATATTGTCACCTAACCATTACGAAAATTTAAAAAAGAAACATGTTCAAGATAAACAAAATTTGAACGATAAACAAAAGACGAAATTGGGTAGAGCACAAACCATATTGGGTAAAGCTGATAGATCCAACGCAGGTAAATTAGTGACATCCAAGCCAGCAATTATGGAAGGTGAAAGGGCCAAAAAGGGGACTAAAATTAAAGGTATTAAAGGATTGAAGTCTGGTGGTAAAGTGAAAAAACCAAGATTAAGGGAGAGATCAACTAAGTTCAAAAAGGAAAGAGAATCAATGAAACAAGAATTAGTTGGTAAGAAATAAACAACGCACCATGTAAGAACATATAACTTGTATACGTGCCTTGTTATCAATTGTGTGGTTGCAATATACTGTGGTTTAGCTTTTTTTTTTTTTGTTATTTTTTTTTTGTGGTGCGGAATAACGGAATCGAAATATGGAGTCACATTATTTTTAGCCATCTATAGATAAGGACTAAGAAATAAAGTGGTTATCGAGATATTATCCACAATTTTAAAAGATTTACAAGTATAAATTGACTTCTTTTTTACCGCTTCACTAATCGACTCTTTATACACCATTTATATATATATTATGGGGTTAACTACTTCAAAAGAATCTAAACCAGTTAACGAAAAGAGTACCATGCAGATAATCGACTCAGAGATCACTAATGAAAAAGCATCTTCAAATTTAAATGACTTTTCCGAATATTTTAAAGATTTAGAAATTTCTGAGGTTGGTGGTTCAGATGATAACTCAATTTCTCAATCGGCATTGTCCAGTTGGCAAAATGACTTTGAAACGAAAACAAAGAACATACTAACACAAAATGTATTATCAACAACACCCATTGAAAATGTAATTACAAAATCTCAAACTTCTAGAGGTCATATCGATAGATATTTGTTTAATGTCACGGTTGATACAATTGGTTCTCCATCCCATTTAAATAACCAAAAGCTGAGTGGTAGATGCTGGATTTTCGCTACATCAAATGTTATTAGAACTCATATCATAAAAGATTATAAATTGAAAGATGATGAATTCCAATTATCTCAAGCTTACTTATTTTTCTATGATAAATTGGAAAAAGCAAATCTTTTCTTGGAAAATATTGATGAAACATTTGAAGAGGAATTAGATTCGAGATTAATTCAATTTTTGTTTAAAGATCCAGTAGGAGATGGTGGTCAATGGACTTTTATTCAAAATTTAGTTAATAAGTATGGATTGGTGCCAAACGAGTTTTTCCCAGATAACTCACAATCAACAAGTTCGTCTAAATTGAATTATATAATAACTGAAAAGTTGAGAGAATTTGGGTTAAAAATTAGAGAGTTGAAAGCAAAGAATGCACCAAATGATGTTGTTCAAAGTTTCAAATCAAGTGCTATCAAAACCATTTACAACATTATTGCTTTAACTATTGGTACACCACCAAAACCAACTGACGAGTTTACATGGGAATTTATTGACAAAGACGGTAATTATAAATCATTCAAGACCACACCGGTTGACTTTTATAAGAAATTAGTCAAGTTTGATGCAAATGAGTATTTCTCAATCATCAACGACCCAAGAAATGCCTATGATAAACTTTATACCGTTGATAAACTCAACAATTTCTATAAAGGTGCTCCAATTGAGTATGTTAACATTCCAATTGATGAAGTCAAGAATATTGCGATCAAGATGTTGAAAGACAATGAGCCCGTGTTCTTTGGATCAGACGTTGGTAAGTTTAACTATGGTGCTACACCAGGCTCTTTAGATACCAGAGCTTTTGACTATAGAAGCGTATTTGACTTTGATTTGGAAATCACCAAGCTGCAAAGATTGAAGACTGGTTCTTCTTCGATGACCCATGCAATGGTCATAACCGGCGTACACTTGGACCCAGAAACGAATAAGCCAGTAAGATGGAAAATCGAAAATTCATGGGGTGATCAAGTTGGTCAAAAGGGTTATTACTTGATGACCGATGATTGGTTTAGTGAATATGTCTTCCAAATCGTGACAACAAAGAAATATTCAGGTAAAAAGTATTACGAAATTTTGAAATCACAAGATTTCAATGTTTTACCATACTATGATCCAATGGGTTCTTTAGCATAGATTGCAATAAACATATGATTTACTTTATTTCTATTAAAAGGTCACAATGTATAACTCTAAATCTTTGAATCGATACAGAAGCAGATGACAACAAGTTTCTACTCGGTTTTGTGTAAAAAATACTTTGTTCTAATTTTTGCCGAAATTTGATAAAAAAAATGTCCAAGTTATTTTTTGACTTATCTCCCTCCTTTAGTCAAGAGGTATGACGGTGACAATTCTAGTAAGCAATATTCTGTTGATAATGTACGTATTTGATTCCTAATTTTAACCTCTCTGTTTTTGATTGCAAAATAATTCTTGAAACAAACGCACATCAAGACTGGAAAAAATAAAATTTGACAACAATTTAGTTACATGAATGGTGGGCACAAGGAAGATAACAAATCATTCATTATTGAAGACTCTAGTCTAGACGACCGAATTGATCAATATATTGAGTGCTTTCAACTGTCAACTTCAAAACATGATATCTCTAAGTTGGTTGACGATATAGAATCAACTATATCCCAAATCGACTTGAACCTTGAAAATTATACAACTATTAAACAAATAAAATTACTACAAGATATAACAAATATCGAATCTATACGGACAAACAAGTTATCGACACCTATAAATGCATCGAATGAGTTGGTTCAGATTTTTCATTGTGCAAATGATTTGGGACATAATTTAACATTTAAAATCAAATCGTTGGATCAAGAAATTACAAATGTTGATAAAACTTTGAAATTTGTCGAGGATATCAAGTTACTAAAAAATAACATAAACCAGGCAAATTACGCAATTGAACATAAAAATTGGTATTTGGCTGCATCTTGTATTAACACAATAATAACAAAATTAGATCCGGAATTGATCAATGGTAAGTACGCGTCAATGGTGATACCCTCAACTGATATTCCCGAGCTACCACAAGAGGCAATAAGCAAATGGATTGAGAAATTGACTCAAGTTTTCAAGTTGCAATTTAACGAAGCCGCAAAACTGAGGAATGTTGAAAATTTAACCAAGTTTTTCCAATTGTTTCCCCTTATTAATCAAGAAGAAGTTGGATTGACGTGCTATTCAAAATTTATATGTGAAATTATAAATGAAACTTCGAAAAATTTGATTTCAACAATCAATAATAAAGAAGACTTGACGGTTGGAATATTTTCAACAATGACAATGCAATTGATTGAAAACATTTCCATGATGTTATCACAACATGGTCCTTTGATTAAAAAGTATTATAGTGAGACTTATCCAACAGCGTTGAACTTTGTGATTACGAAAATTCAGAGAGAAATTGACTTACAAATTGGGATAATAACTGATACCTTTTACGATGCAAGAAGAATAGAGAAATACTTTCAAGATATAAAACTGTATGATTTTCCGTTATTGACCAAAAGGGCAAACGAAGTCGAAGACAGCGAGCTAGTAGATACTGATTTTATCCCAATTAGATCCGTTGGTGATGTCATGGCTGAGTTATCCGCTATTTTGCACGAGTGGCTATTATATTGTAAATTTTTATCAAGTAAACATTTTCCCAGAAATAATGATAATGAATTAATCGTACCTGATATAATTATAAAATCAAATTTTACAAAAAAGATTAATGAAAAATTATTGCCATCATTTGAAATCTTGTACAAGTTTTATTTCCGTCGTTCGTTAGAAAAATCAATTTCGATAGAAGACTTACCCAATTTAGACACGTACTTGTTAATCAGCGAGTCAAGAGCTCCGGATCAAGCTCCTGTATCATCGGTCATAGAAGACATTACATTAATATTGAACAATACACTCAAGAATACAATCCAGTCGGGTATCCCATCAACCGTGAAAACATTCATTAACGAAAGTTTTAGAATAATACAGCAAGATTTAATCAATGGATTTTTTATCAAAAACTTGAATGATAATCAACCACGATACAACCAACAGCTTTCCTTAGTAAGTCTTGAAAATATAAATTCTACCGGAACCAGGACGGCAACACCAGAGCCAACTGCGCAAAACGGTGGATTTTTCAAAGGTGCTTCTGATGCATTGGGTCAAGTGGTGAGTGGATCAGTTGGCTCGACATCAAACAACCCAAATTTGTTCAAATTTATAATATACCTAAATACAGTTGCATCAGGACAAGAGTTTTTCAACAAGATTTTCCAAAACTTGAAACTGAGTCATTTTTTGACCAATAATTTTCCATTCGGTAAAGATTGTCATAAAATCGAGTCAATAATAAATGAAGAGTTCTTCACCCCATTCACCAATATCACAAATAAAATAATTCAAGAGAGCTTGATTAATTTATATAACCAGTCAATTAAACAAAAATTGATGACAATTATAAATGAAACATTCAACGAAAATTCAGACATAAATTCAATAATAAATTCACAAGATCATATCGATGATACTTTGTTGATATCGAAATTTGATTTAAGTTGGAAAAGTCTAATTAAGCCATATTTGCAGACTTTACATAAAACCTTGTACGCCAAATTATTGAAATTGATAATTATAAATTTATCAAATTTGATTGAGAAGAAATTGTTGAATCAATTTAAAAAATTCAAAATCAATGAATTTGGCTCCATCAAATTGGAGAAAGATTTATCATACATAATCAATCAAGTTTGTCAGGACAATTATCATTTGCGGGAGAAATTTTTACGTGTTACTCAAATTGTATTGTTGGTAAGTATGGATGACGAAGAATATGAGGAAAGTCAACAGTCGGAAGGAAATGAAGGCGAGGACGAAGATTATGGAATTAACTGGATATTAACCCCACAAGAAAGAAATCAAATTCGGAAATATAAAATTTAATTTTATTATATTGTATTGTCTCTATCTATATACTTATATTTTGACCTTGTTTGGGGTCTGGCTTTATTCTTAAATGCAAGTTATGATGATCGAATTTTGGATGATTTAATTCACATTCGGGTCCTTTTGGACAGAAACCGAATAGATATAGCGGGCATATAACTTTTCGTATATGTCTATTTTTACAGTTTGGCCCCTCTGTGCAAAATCCTTGACTAAAGTTCAAACATTCTGGTATTTTGGATTGTGGATCAACGTGTAAATATAAGCATTCTGGGGTTTGGGTACAAAAGCCATTTTTAGAATAAAACAAGCACTCTGGCATTTTACGTAGATTGTATTCATGCAAGAACTCGCAATGGTCTCCTTTTTTACACAATCCTCTGAGCCAATGCTTGCACACTATCTTGTTATTATACATCGATGAGACATGTTTGTTTGGGCAATTTGATCCATTGGGACACGATGTGGTTGGATTGTAACTATTGTAAAATTGACATATTGGACGATCAGGATTTGATCCAAAGTTGTATTCGTTTCGAAGAAACCTGTCAAATTTGAAATGCTTATTTTGAGTATTGGGGTGGGTGATTGAATTAGTTTGCAACATTTGATGATTATTAATGTGTTCTTGTAGATGGAAATATTTATCTTCAGATATTTTTGTATGCAGGTTTTTTTTTTTTTTTTTTTTTAAAATTTAATTGACTTTATTATACATCACCTTATTTTCATGTTTGGTCAAAAATGACAAAGTTGCATATACAATTCATTCATCAACCATAAGACGACTAATTGTTGTAATTAGCGTAGTTGCTTTTATTATTTCATTTTTGGCAAGTACTAGAGTGGCGACGTTCAAGTTTATGAAATTTCCATTCAAAATGACGACACAACAACATACACTAGTTGTGGGCTCAGGTTTAGCTGGGTTAACAGCATGCTTGAATTTGATTAAACTGAATCACAAGGTAATTTTGATTGAAAAATGTGATAAGCTAGGTGGTAACTCAATCAAAGCATCTTCAGGAATTAATGGAGCTCCTACCAAGTTTCAAGTAGAACAAGATACAGCGAGACAATTTTACGATGATACTATTAGATCAGGTAAAAATCTTGTCAACGAAAAGTTGGTCGAGATTTTAACCAATGAATCCAGTGAAGCGATTAATTGGTTGACTGAACAAGGCATTGATTTGTCCACAGTAGTTCAATTAGGAGGTCATTCGCATCCAAGAACGCATAGAGGTGAAAAATTACCACCTGGATTTGCAATTGTATCAACATTAATTAAAGCTTTACAAGGCGAGGATCAGATACAAATTATGAAAACCACAGAATTGAATAAAATTGCAATCAAGGACGGTTTTGTAACTGGTGTCGAATGTGAAACGAATGGTAAAGCAATCAAATTGGATTGTGACAATTTGGTTTTAGCAACTGGAGGATACTCTGCCGATGCTGTATTGTTGGAAAAATACCGTCCTGACTTGGTTCAACTTCCTTCTTCCAATGGCAAACAAACAACCGGAGATGGTCAGAAAATAGCAGAGAGAGATTGTGACGCCAAATTGATTGATATGGATCAAGTACAAATCCATCCTACTGGTTTTATCAAGCTAGATTCCCCCAATGATAATTGGAAGTTTTTGTGTGGCGAGTTGTTAAGAGGCATAGGTGGTATATTATTGAATTCAAATGGTGAGAGGTTTACAAATGAATTGAATACAAGAGAAAAAGTCACTGAAGCTATCTTGAAGAACTGCACTGTTGGTGATAATGGATTTGGTCTACCAAAAGGTTCAATTGCCACTATTTTAGTCATCAGCAGTCAAGATTATCACAAGGCTAAAACACATATTGATTTCTACATGTCGCAAAATTTGCTTAGAAAAGGAAGCTACCAAGATTTATTAGAGTTTATTACAGAAGTGAACCCAAGTCTAGCTACAACTACCGATGACTTATCTTTATACTTTCAAAGCTTAAATCGAGTCATTGAAAAGAAAGACAACGACCCATTTAACAGACTCAAGTTTGGAAGCACTTTTTCTCACGAGCAAGTCTATTATGGTTTAACTACACCAGTATTACACTTTACTATGGGTGGTATAAAAACTGATTCTAATAGTAATGTGATTACTAATGCAAACCAAACTATCCCGAATTTATATGCCATTGGAGAAGTCAGCGGAGGACTCCATGGTGCCAACAGGTTAGGTGGCTCGTCACTTTTGGAATGCGTTGTTTTCGGCAAGAGAGTAAGTCAGTCAATAGTGTCAAAATCTTCAACTCTGTGAATTATTATTAAGTATATATATATTTGTTGATAATACATTTATCAAAGAGGCGCGAGCAAGATGAAAGCCATATAATGAATATCTACTCTTCTTGGACATTGGAACCATTGTTACTATTTTTTTTTGCTTTATATTAATATTATTTAGATATTTGATGGGTACAACATAATTCTAACACTAGCACCGAAAGTTTTTGGTGGCAAGTTCTTTTTGAAGTTTGCTCTAACTAAACCATTGTTACCGTGAGTTCTGGTGACTTTACCCCAGATAACTCTGATTTTTGAACCTCTGATTTCTTTTGGAGCTCTGTAAACGTAAGCAATTCTTTTACCCAAGTAGAATTTAGCATCTGATGGGGAAGCAACACCTTCAATTTGAATCAATGAAACTTTTGGGTTGGTGACATTTTTAGAACGTTGGTATGAGATGTGTTTACCTTTAACGTATACTATAATAAAAGTTAGTACTGTTGTTTTGTAAAAAGTTAAAATGAGTAGTATTGTTTAATTCTCCAAAGTGACATTTTAACTTGACATTTTCTAGATCATTTCGTCTTCAACTTGTCTTTAACTTCACCGTATGGGTATTAATACAATACATTCAACAGTTTATTTCGCTTGTAGTCAACATACATCTGTGTGATTCAGCCATTTTTATATAGTTGTGGATGTGTTAATATAAATGGTTTATATAAACAGATTTTTATTATTTTTTTTTTCTCTTTGAAAATTTAGTATAGTGCAAAATACTAATAATGCTTAACTATGACAAAGGTGTATAGTGCGTAATATGACTAACTCAACTCGATTTTTCAATGGGTAATGCTCACCTGGGTGGGAATTTTTTTCCTAGCAAAAGATAAAATACATTGGTGTATGGATGTGCGAAAGTAGCCCTTGGTAATATCACGTGGCAAGCATGTGAGTAGCCCAGGTGGTATTCAATTGTTACGCACATCCACATATACGCTCGCTTCGAATGGTACTTGCATATTGGCGTGGTATGCAACATATATTGGATGTACACTTCTATTTTAACTAGGAAAGCGTATGAATGAAACAAACTGCGTAAAATGACTTAAGCACACCCGTTTGGTCAAGTATGCCAATAGAACAGAAGCTTGTTACGGAAGCTTGTTTATTAAAGTAACTACTCCTTATTTTTGTGACCTTTTAACACAGTTTCCCTATTGAACAGTTCTCTATACTCTGATGATTAGCAGGTAGTTGTATCCACTTTAGTTGCAAGTAATCAAATCGAAAATCCACTTGGATTCTCTAATTGTTAGGCTACCAGTGTTTTACATGGACAGTTGCTTCCGCCTGATTTATCTCATATTTCAGTACATCATTTGAGAACTGGCTGTTGCTTTCTTAGCAACCTAATGTATACTATATCAAACTCAATTGCTCATTTTGCTCCAACATTTTACCGTTAGCGATGTTCAAGCGTGACTTAAAACAAATTATATTCATCTCTATACAACTATTCAATTGTGATTTCGGACTCTTGCTGCCATTTTTCTCTGTTAAATCTCCAGTGCTTAGCTTCACCGTGATCGTATTTTGACTTTTTCAATGAACCCGATGGTGCATTGTGGATTGACAAATTTGCTAAATTCGTCAAGTTGATGAAATCATCATGTATTTCATTTGCATTGGTATAATCCTTCTTTGTAAACCATCTTGTTTCCCATTCAACGCCGGATTCTTTTTCTTGCTTTCTTTGTTCTCTTTGTTGGTTTTCAATCAATGATTTTTCCTGGTGTATCAAATTGTAATCGGACTTTTTGATTGCATCAGCCACTTTAGCCCAAGCTTTTCTACTTTCTAATTTATTTTGCTTTTCGATTGGTTTGATGATCAATTGCTCTGATTTTAATTTGTTTGCATCATAAAACAATTCATTCTTTGAAGTTGGGGTATGTGAACCTTTTGTGATGTATGATTTATTGGACCATTGACCGGATATCGTAACCAAGGCATTTTCTTTATGACTCGAAGCAAAAGAATCTCTATAAATTCTAGCTTTAAAACTATTTTTCTTACCGCTGACCCAGCCTCTGCCCGAGTATTCGATAACAGTGTAATAACCGTTTGAGCCTTGTATATAAGATGTGCCCTCTAATTCAACAAAAGGTGAAGCGGTAATCAAGCCTTCGATATGTAAAGGTGGCAATGTAATTAAATAGCTTTCTTGTATATCTTGATAACTCAAGATTGCATGACCGTATTGTTTAATGTTTATCGATGTTGCTGAGAAATTAGCCGTGACTCCATTGTAGCCTTGGAGTGTGGTATTATGTTTTGCGTTTTTAATCGCATATGCGGTGACCGGTGGATGATGGCTGACTTGCTCACTCAATAACACAGTTTCGCCAATGTCGTGAGTGCCTTGCCATTTACCAACAAATACTTCACCTAAAAATGGATTCAATGGTTTTTTCTCACTGCCCATGCTTTCATTTCTTGAGCAGTATTGTGACTTCAAAGTTGATATAAACCATTTAGTGACCTCGATCGCTCTTTTCAAACCAATAGCATCGATTTCATCTTTGGATGCATCTGGTGTCAATGTCAATTTGTTTGGAGCAATGAATAGTTCTGGATGTTCGGCCCAATACTGCGAGTATTCAACTAATGATGTTGGTGATAAAATAAAAGGAGGTGCTGTCAAAGAGGACAAATCTCCGTTAAACGAAGCAATTGATTTCAAAAATGAAGTCCACGAACCAGACTGTGAACTATTTGAAGCCGACGAAGACGACGATGTTGAGTTGAGCGACGTGGTATCAGAGTTATCTGTTGACATGGTGACTTCTATTTAACGACAAAGTGAACGATGACGATAACGATAACGATGATGATTTAGTAGTTGGTGATATTCGTAGTTATCGAAATAGGAATTCACTTATTGAGGGAATACGTAATTCTGTATCTAATTTTTATTTTATTTTTTTTTTTTTTTTTAATTTTATTTTTTATTTTTTTTTTTTTTTCTTTTGT
>JAJMKJ010000038.1:0-22219 GCA_030569255.1 Insectozyma sakaeoensis | reverse complement strand
TTTAACATACACTTTATTTATATCTAAAATCAAAGCCAACTGGGTCCAGATTATAGAATAAACTATAATTATAATCATTGTCTTGTTGCTTGACGCTTCCAACGTGTTGATACTCATGTTGATCAACCCAGTCAATAAATTTGCAACTAAAAACACCAATAATCCGTTATTATTGATGCTTTCAAGTACACCCGATGATGTCGTCAAGGGGTTGTTGTAACCAGATTGTCTTTTAGCTTCCACTGATGTTGATGATGACGTATGCTTTTTGTATTGAACAAGCTCATCAATCAAGTTATAGCCTAGTAATAATGCCGAGTTATAAGAAACAACCCACAACACATATGGAAAGTTACAAATTCTTCTTGAAATGTTATTAAAAGCTAATGAATCTTGTACAAGTAGAAATAGTATTTGGTAAAATATGGTTGTATAAACCAAACCTTGTGTTGTTGATACACTTAGCCAACCATTTTTCACCTTTGTTTTACTGATTAAAATTAAATTGTTTTTTGTCTTATGACTTGTCAAAACAAACGAACCGAATGATTGACCAAATACGAATATGGCAAAATATCCAATAAATGAAAATATTCCTTCTTTGTTCATGGTGATTATGTTATTCAACCTATTGTCTTCGCTCAATACGAATGACAACACGTTGTATTTGACCAACGCAATTTCGTAGCCAATGGTAATAATAAACGCAGCAATAAATTTAGGCAAAACCTGTAAAAATGGATCTAGCAACCCTAACAAAATAGGTAAAAATCCCAAAGTAAGAAAGAAATTCCAATGTATACCATATTCAGTCACATGTTCTTGGTACTGTAAATTCTTGACGCTTATTAATCTAAGGATACCCAAGACAATAATGGGTAAGGCTTTGATTGTATTTTTTTTGATTATATTGGAGTATTCCTTAAATTTGAACTTGTAAATTGTTTGATTTTGAATCAACAGTCTTGAATTGACCAATCCCATTGAAAATACAAAAGAGCCAACACCCAAATCCATTAACGATGTACCCCAAGTTTCTACCTTTGCAAATCTTCTTGGAAATATTTTGAAATCAACCGCCAAGATAGCTAGATTAGTTATGATAATCATATGTGATCTATAAGCAGTGAGGAATGGCTTTTTGGGAAGAAACTTTTGCTCAATTTCCTTTACATTTGCAGTTTTTGGTTGGAGTTTTGATTTCGATCTTGATGGGAAATTCTTTATTGAATATATTACAAATGAAGGAATAAATATCACAAGATGTAATGTTTTGATGTCATCACTATAAAGTGTTAGTGACAATAAAATAGTATAAACATTGATTAAAACATCCCAGGCGTTTGACAATTGCACTGAACTAGTTAACAACTTGAAGGATAAATAAGACGTCAAAGCAACCAGCGTGACACCATATATTTCGGAAATCGAACCACCAACTAAATCAGAAACAAATTGTTCCTTCAATTGTTTCAACGAACTCATTGTTGTGATTTGTTTTTCAAGTTTAACCAATAGGTGACGTGTTGTTTGGTACGATTCTCGTTGCAACAACTGGAACCTAAATTTTTCAAATTTTACAAATAAAAATAAAAATAAAAAAAATAAAAAAATAAAAATAAAATAAAAAAATAAAAAAAAAATAATCATCTACTTCTGTTGTGAATATCAATTATTAATTGGCAACTAGCACCGTTTCAACCCCACACTTTCGATATTCGAATAAAATCAGCTTTCAACAAGTTAAGAATAAAAAAAATTTACTATAAAGTTAGGACGTTAAGATATGGAAGAGGAGAGTAAACCAAAACCCAAGTCTTTTGACAAGGACAAAGACAAACTTCATTTAAATGATAGTAATCCATCTTCAATGCCAAGTTCTCCAGATTTAACAAAAACCCGATATTCATCTGCTAGCAGTATTGATACCAATGCAAATGTAACTCCAATGCTACCACCAAAATCTCCAAGATTGACAAGTTTGTCACAAATGAGTTTGATCGACACCCTTTCCGACTCCAAGTTGAATGATAATGATAATGTGATGTTTTCAGATTCAGACGACTTGGTTTCAAACGCATCATTTGATTTGCAAACCCCTTCGAAACAAGTTATCAAGTCTGACATTCAAAACTTGCAGCAAGATTTGAAACAAGCAAGTCGACAACAAAGTTCGGATGAAGAAGAAGATATAGATAATGGTGAAATTAATTTATTGAAAACACCAGTTACAAAGATTGTAGATTCAACACCAAATAGAAAGACAGCTAAAAAGCCAGGTTCGTCATCATCGTCAAGGAGAAGATCAAGCTCGCCCGATTCTGAAAATACGAGTACTATTCTTCGATCAAGGAGAAAAGCACGTAGAAAGTCTAAAGAACCAAGTGAAAAGTCACATCGTTCCAACGAATTCATCGGCACTGGATATACATCTATGCCTGTTTCGGGTAAAGTCTTTAGGAACTTACTAATTTTAGAGGAAAGTCTACGCAAACAAGTCATTCAACAACGAGCAATGAGACGCAAGTATTTAACTTTTCTTGCTATACTATGCTCAATCATAGCTACATTAACTCATTATTTATTTATTTCCAATTCACTTTTACAAGGTTCAACAAGAGTCATTTTACAATTTTTTTTATTAGCAACTATCGTCACGTTAATGTTGTATCATTTATCCGGTGAGTACCAAAAGACTATTGTATTGCCAAGGAAGTTTTTATCGTCAACAAACAAAGGTTTGCGACAATTGAATGTGAGGTTGGTGAAGATAAAAATACCATTTACTGACAAGATTACCGATTTGATTCGGGAGATCTCATCGAATTTGATTGAATTGATAATAACCGTATTCCACAAAGTCTTTCCAGGCTCGATAAACAATAAAGACTCGAAAATTGAAGTATTTTTGATTAGATGCAAATCTCAATGTCAACCCAGAATAGGCGTCACTGATGTCAAGTTGGTTTTGAATGCAAGAGTGTTTAACACCGATATAAGAGAAAGTTGGGAAATGTATCGAAGTGAGTTTTGGATCGAGGAAGGTGTCAGACGAAGAAACAACTTGTTGGAATTTATCAATGAATCACCACAACAAGTTAATAATAAGTTAATTAAAAAGAAGAAGAAAAAACCTGTACAGTCGCAATCTCAACCGATTTTGTCGAGATTGAGTGAACAAAATTTGCAAAAGTTATCGCATGAATATAACAATGAAACATGAGATGTTCTGGTAATATTTCAATGTCATAGATTATGTATAATAATGTATACAGTTACATCTATATCTGAATGTATTTTTCCACTGTAGCAAAAATAAAAAAAAAAAAAATAAAAAAATATTTGTAACTCATCTCACAGTTAAATAGCAGGTATGAGTGGGTCAATATCGAAACAAACTTCAAGAAAAGGGAAGAAGGCATGGAGAAAGAATGTAGATATACAAGATGTTGTATCTGGATTACAAGAACGAAGGGATGAACAAATCATAAAGGGCATAAACAATGAGGATGACTTTATAATAGATGATAAACCTAGTACATCGAGACATGTACCCAAAAAGTTAAAAACACTTGAGATCTTGACTAATAAATCGAAAATCCCAGCATTGATAAATAAAAACCAGTCCAAATCAAAATCACACAAGATTCAAGGTGTTAAAAAAACCGAACTTTTGAAATTGATCAAATTAAAAGGTGGTAAGTATGGAGAAGAGAATAAATTATTAAACAAAATAGAAAGAGATGGATTGATAAGTGGATCCAATGTCGATTTATGGGACGATGATGTAAAAGAAGAAGAAGAAGAAACAGGGTTAAAGTGGCCCAAATACAATTCATCAACGGCGGAAGTCACAAAAGCAACTAGGGTACCCAAGACTTTGACGACGGCACCAATTAAAGTTGTCTCTAATGATTTAACTGACAAGTTTGTTCACGCTGGGAAATCATACAATCCATCATTAGAAAGTTGGAAAGAGTTGATAGATAAAGAATACAACGTTGAATATAAACGTGAATTAACAAGACAACAGATGCAAGATTTCAGAAACAAGATCCAAGAATTAATGATTACGTTAAAGGATGGCATGTTAAGTGATGATGATGACGACGATACTGATGAGAATGACGATAAAGATGAGGGTATAGAAGCTACAACTGATTTTTCCCTTTCGATAAATAACCCAACTAAGGTGAAAATCAAAACAAAGACCAAAAGGAATAAAGAAGCAAGACACAAGAAGAGGATGGAGTTGGAGAAAGAGGTGAAAGATTTGAAGAAGCAATTGAAAGAATTGAATAACTTGGACGAAATTTTACAACAACAGCAGGAAAAAGAGCAACAACAACAACAACAAGAACCAAAGCTGAAACAGAGAAGTGCCAAAAAGGATAAACTATACAAGTATAAACCTGTTGAAACGCCATTAGAGATTAAATTATCATCCGAGTTAACTAACAATCTCAAGAATTTAAAACCGGAAGGTAATTTATTCTACGATCAAATGCTCAATTTGCAATCGAGTGGTAAAATCGAGAGTAGAGTACCGGTGCAGAAGAAGAGAAAGTATGGTAAAAAAGTCACTGAAAAGTGGTCCTACAAAGACTTTAAATAAACTAATATACATTCAAACAATCATAATTCTATTGCCAATTCCAATCACCAAATACATAACCTCTGAACAATCTTTCTCTCAATACAAAGTATTGGTCTCTGTATGGAGTCCAGTATCTTTGAGGTATTTCTTGAATTGTCTTGAAGCTTTCCGGTGCTATCGCATCGCTTTGTTGACCTCGATGTACACCAGTTAGGTAAAAATCTCTTTTCAACATCTTTTCATCCCATTGATCCAAGTTATAACGGTCGTTTTTCCATCCGTTATCCCAATATCTAATAAATTGGACACCGTGACCTGCAAGTCCAAAAAATGCAGTCATGATTGCATATGGCAATAACCCTTCGAATGGAACTGGCATGTTTAATCAATATAATCAGGTATTATATAACAATATTTTTGATTGGGTAGAGAAGCAGGAAAAAAAAAAAATATATATCCATACAAACAAATTTATCACGTACACGACTTTTACCACAAACTTCATTTGGTTGCAAAAAGGTTCAACCTCATATCGACATCGAGAAGTTCCATGTATGATTAAACCACGTTAGATTAAATTTACCTCTGACCTACATGAATCCTACAATAAAGGTCGTACCTTTTTTACTACACAAGATTGAAGATCATAAATACTTCAATAATTGAATCTTAAACTCAATTACTCTGAAACTAATTACTTTTCATTTTGGAATTGGTATCATTATATATTAAACATTAATTATTAATTAAGTTGCCATACAACTGTTACGAATTTGGCTAAATTTACTTTTTGACGCTGCAGATCAACTACCCAAGCATCATCTGTCAAAAATTGTTTTGGATTAGGACGTTGTTTAAAATCCTTGATTAAACATCGTGCTATAAATTGTTTAAATTGTGCTGACCAATAAATATTATCAACATCATTATCCTTTAAAGTAAGGTCACTCCTACTTATTGAATCAATAACCTCGATTGGACCCAACAGAATTTCCAATGGGAATTTTCCATTTGCAACTTCCAATAACGAGATTCCTAGCGACCAGATATCAGAAGTAATTGAATATGACCCTCCTGTAATCCTTTCGGGTGCCATATAAAACTGGGTGCCCACAAACGTGTTTGCAATTGAATTAACTGCTTCCCCAGAAACGCCAAAGTCGCATAGTTTCACATTCCCCTTGGTATTCAATAAAATATTGGAAGGTTTTATATCTCGATGGATTATATTTCTTAAATGTAGATAATTCAAGCCCTCAAGTATACTGTTTGCAATCTTGCCCAAAACTTTTTCATTAATTCGGTTTGTTGAATCACGTTTCAAGACTTCTCGATAAATTGCATCCAACGATTTCCCATCCATGTATTCCATTGGGATTCCAATTAATGATTGTGATTCCAACATGAATGTGCCGTAGTATTTAACAATATTCTCGTGTTGGCAAGTTCTTGCGATTTCCAATTCACGCAAGATTTGTTTGCGAACATCTGGATTGGGGTCAGTTAATATCGTTTTTAAGGCAAATACTTGTTTGTTAGGTAACTGATTAATGACACATTTCGAAACAGAGCCGCCGTTACCTTCACCTAGTTTGTCGAGCTCTTGGATATGATTCGCGTTGGCATAAACGTACCAGTCATTTGAATTTAAATCTTCTAGATGCTGATTCAATTTCAAGGTTGAGTTGAAGGAAAAATCATCATAATCATGACTCAAGTTCGCGTCATTGTCATTTTCTAGACTCGGTGGTACTTTGCGCTTTAGCTTGCCTCCTGTTGTTGTGCTAGTAGACGATACTGAATTAATTGTGATTGGGGTTGACGATGATAACGAGTTTGTAGACGACGACGTAGAGTGCGATTGATTCAATGTCTGCGTCTTGTATGCTATTGTGGGCTGTTGCGGCTCATATGTATTAATTGATTCATTATTGTTTGGATTTGGATTTGGATTTGGATTTGGATTTAGATTTAAATTTAATGCTGGCTTTGTATTATTCTGTAGTGGTGGGATGTTTAGATTTGGCAATAGTTTATTCTGATTAGTTCGTTTTGTATTTGGTATATTAAACAAAGGAACCTCCGACATCAAGCTGTATGTGTAAATAATGTTTTATATAATGAATGAGGAGACTAACACAATTGAGAAATGTAATTTGCCAAATAGTTGAGTATATTAGTTATGGATGCTTTAGACGATAATAATCATGTGGTTGGATTAGAATTGATGATGTGTAAAAATATTATAGAATCACGCAAATTGATAATGGTTTTTTAGCCCTTTGATTTTGGATTTTTTTTTTTTTTTGATCTCAGCCAAATTCAATCACTAAAATTTCGAAGGGGAAAAGTAAATGAAAAGGAACGTAAATTTATATTACATAAGCAACCAGACAAATATAATAAAAATAGTAAAATGTAACTAGGTGTGATTTACACGAAATTTAACATCTTCACTACCGTAATTGACGTAAATCATCAACAACAAAAAAGTGTAAGAGGTAATATGGTCGAACATCTCAATAGCTAAGGTGCCATTCTAAGGAAGTGTTGCCGTAAAACCAATTCCAATTGCAAATTATGAATATGCATAGCGGTAAACGGTAAACGCCATTTGAATACAAGGTGAAGAAAAAATGTTCCAAGTCTTAGTTTTGACATCTAAGATCTAGAAATTCTTTTATACACTTGGCGACACCTTGCTTGAATTACAATATCTGAAAATTTCAATGACATTAGATGTCAAAATTGACTTGTAACCAGATATTAAAAAGGGACACGTTAAAGTCAAAAGTACAGTCTTTGTTTGCGTACATTGTTTTGTTATATACAATTTGAATTACTTTTTGGTCTTTCTCTTTTTAGCTGCTGGTTTACTTTTGGAATCCTTCACTTTTATCAATTTATCCTTCTTAGAATCAATTTTATCATCATTATTTTCATCTTCATCAGGTACATCCTCCGTGTCGTCATCAACAACGTCTTCGAAATCAACCTTTTGCGCTGGTTGTTTTCTACCAACTCCAAACGAATTTCCTGTCTTGTAAATAACAGTTGGATGAATACTGCCATTATATTTTCTTGTAAACGAGGATTTGGTTTTTGTTTCCAATTTTAGCTCTTGTTTTAATAGCTCACCTATGTTGTCAAAGTCTTCCTTTGTTAAATAGTATTCATCCATGATTTCAATCGTTTCATCAATTCCCGCCTCTTTATCTTTTTTAATAGGATTAATAAGTTTTTTCCACAAAGGATCTAAATAATCCAACCTTAACTCTTCCTTTGTTGATGAAGTTTTGACTCTAGTATGATACTGTAACTCTTGTAAAATCCTTTGAAATTTTGATTGTTTTGAGTTTTGTCCAAACCATGATGCAAAATTTATTCTACTAACCATCTGGCCAGCGACTTCATAACTTGGTTTTACACTCGACATTAACCCATGAAATGGTAACAAACTCCACTGTTGCTCACCCAGTCTAATTAATGAGTTGATCGAGTCACTCATACTAATGTCATCAGCAGCATTTGCGACTAAATCTAGATGGGAAACGGAACTAGATAACAATCTTGGCTTTGTATTGATATAATTTTCTTGTATCATCATGGGAGCAAAATCAATATCATTAAAATACAAATCTAGTTTGTCATTTATATTTTGATTTGGCGAAGTCCATACGCTGGAAGACAAGAGTCTCCCCGTGATGTCAAATGGTTTCAATGCAACTTGTTTTTTCCAACTCTGTTGGACTTCTTTGGAATTCTTAATATCTATTGTTTTTTGAGTTTTTGAAACTGTACTCAACAAATTAATCATTTGTCTTATATCATTGGATGTAGCTTGTACCAATTGTCCGATAAAATTAGGATCAAGGGCGATTTTTTCTCTATGAGCAATTGTCATTAATCTACTTTTGACTTCAATTTCAGTTGGTCTTCTAAACGGCAAATCATATGTAACACGGTCAAACGTTCTCATTTTGGGTAAACTTTTATCGTTACAAATCAAAATCATCGGTACTTGGGTTATCTTACAGAAAGCTGATAATGCACCAGCACCACCATGATCACCACTCGACATACCATCGACTTCGTCCATGATTAAACAAAACTTTCTACCATTCTTATGCTCATTTTCAGTCAGATTTATGCCACCATCGGCGTCACCACGATGCTTGAAAAATCCAACAACAGAAGTGTTGTTAAGCAACGATTTAACTTGAGAATTTAATAATGACTTTGAACGCACATCTGAAGCGTTTTTTTCTAAAACGTCGTATCCTAAAGACTTTGCAACCAAGTGAGCAGCTGATGTTTTCCCGATACCAGGTGGACCACTTATCAAGATTGCACGATAATTGCCTGGGTCGTCAGCTTTTGGTAGTTTAAAGTTTCTAGCTTTATAATCAAACCAGTTTTCCAACCAAACCTCCAACTTCTTGATTTGCCCTTTGTTACCGCATAACTGTTTGATATCAGTAGGTGCATATTTGACGGTCCATAATTTATCTTTTGAATCTATCTCCTGCGTTTGATAAGTTACAAAGTTTTCACTTGGCAATTTACTATTCTGACTCTTCTTAATAGCGGCTTGTTGATCGGCTAGCTGCTTCTTTCTTAATTCGGCTTCTTTTCTCTCTATTTCTTCGGCTTCTTGTATTGACTTTAATTCTTCCTGTTCCCTCTTTTCTTTTGCTTTGATGGCAGCTTCGCCTGAACCGCCATCAGCCGGCATCTTAGATAACAATTGTATAAAACCATCTTGGTCAATGGCTTTTATTTTTAAATCCTTGATTTTTTTAACCTTTGATGGACCCGCGTCTGCACCAATCACGACTAAGCTTGTTTTCCCTGATATTGATTTGGTAACTTTAGCGCCGTAATTTTTGGCAGTAGACTCTGCTACATCTCTTGCTAATTCGGGCATTTGACCGGTGAACACAATTGTCAATCCAGTTAGACAATTTGGTTGAGCTGGTGGTAACTCAATTGTTGTTGATGTGGCATTAGTTGCAGCGGCGGCAGCTGCTGCGCGGAAATCAAACTTTGCAGTTTCCCCTTCCGATTCGGGCAATTCAGCATCTGGTATTTGTGATAGAATGTCTATTGCAGACACAGCTGACGTAGACTTTACGGTGTCTTTTGATGAAGTGTTTGGAGTAGTCTTGGTGGTTGACTTTGCAGGTTTTGATTTCCTTGGTGAAGTCTTTTTCTTGACAAGTTCATCGTCGTCGTCCAAATCATCATCTAGGTCAATTACTTCAGGCAAAACATTTGGTTTTGATTTCTTGACTTTTTTTGACGTTTGTTCGGATGGACTCTCATCTAACTTTCGCCTCTATTATAATCAATGTTAGTAACTAGAGTTTAATAAAACTAAGTCTAAATCGGTAGACATACCTTGTTATTCGGCTTCTGCTTTTGAAAAAAATCAGAAATATCAACCATTGAATGATCTATGCTGTTTCGATATATTATTCAACGCGATTGTAAAGAGAACAGGAAAAAAAAAAAAAAAATAATATGATAATAATAAATCAAAAAAAAAAGACACTTTACGTGATTTTATTTACCACTTGATTCTTTCTCTAAATATTCAGTCCACAAAGAAACAAAACTTTGTTTTGTTGGGATCTCGTTACCATCTTGATCTGTTTTTGTTTGTTGTTGACCCTTTTGATTTGCGGTTTGTAATAACCCAGCAGATATTTTTTGGTCATGATTCCAATTCAATAACGCAGCTATCAATTGTAAAGCTTCAAATTTTTTGGAATCACCTCGAGGAAATTGTAGAAAACTAATTATAACATTTGATATCAATTCTGCGTCGATTGATTTTTTGTCTGTGCCATCACCGCCTTGTTTCAACATTGTTAACGCTTTGGTCAAATGTTCATTCAATATAATAGCTTCATGACGTAGTTTTCCAATGGCCAATTGTTTATTATTTATTTCTGATTTAAGCTCTATAGTTTGTTTTTTAATCAGTTCGAATTCAACCACCTCGTTGGACTTGTTATCTAAATCTTTCTTTAATGATTCGATGGTCGATTCGTTTGACTCAATTGTAGTCTTGAGTTCTTTGTTTTCTTTTTTTATTTCGGCCAACTCATCATTGTAATTTTTCTGGTTGGTCGATACGACTAATTTTAGATCCTCTATGGTTTTGTTCAAGTCTGAATTTATACCCTCCTGCAAACTTGATTTTTCTTTGTATTCTTCAATGATGCTAATGCTATTCTTTGATTCTAATTTTAGTTCATTATAATCTATGTTCACTTGATTAAGCTCTCGCTTTAACTCTTCAATCTTCTTGTTCAACCTAGTGTTTTCATGTTTAATTGCATAATTTTCATCTTGCAACTGTTCAATGGTATGATTATACTCCCTCGTGGATGCAGTCAATGTATCGCTTAATTTTTCACATTCCTCATTGAGATTATCATTTTGCTCTTTTAATTTTGAAATTATATTTGAATCTTCTTTATTTTGCAATTGCAATTTCAACGACTCGTTTTCTTTAATGTATTTTTCCACCAACTCGTTTTTTTCTTCCAACTCCTCTTCGGACTGTTTCATTTTGGTAAACACTGATTTCATCGATGATAATTTGCTAACTAGATTATCATAGGACTGTTGGAATTCATCGCGTTGTTCTTCTGTCTGTTTTAATTTTTTCAATAATTCGTCTGTGTTTGCATTTGTCTGCTCTGTCTGTATTGCGGGCGGGGATTCAACGTCTGGTTCCTTTTCATCAATCTGTAGATTTTTCACTTCTTCTGTCGGCGTGGGTGAATCATCGTTGTTTTGCTGTATTGGAGAGTTGTTTTTCGTCTGGTTCAGTTTCTTTTTATTTTTACCCATTATATCATTCAAGTATTGAGCTTATCATACGTATAAATCTGGAATTTCTATCCACTTGTATTGTAACTATAATCTCGAAACCTTTGATCTCAATTGCAACTTTTTTTTTTTTCTATTATTATTATTTTTTTATTGTCAACAAACACGTACAACTTTTTCCCACTATGAACCAAACAGTTGGGTCGACATTTTTGAAGGGGGGGCGATGTTCGGTCCAAATTGATTTGAAAACATAAATAAAACCTATGGAAGAAGTTGGTACTGCAAAACACGGCTCCAATAAATCTACCCCGAATGTTTGTAATTTTGTTACACTCGTAAGAAATTAGGTTTTGCAGCTAAGCCTTTAGTTAAACTTTTTAACCCTAATTAATCCTCTAGATTGACAACTAGCGCTGATTGGCTATCATGAGTAAACGGGGAAGTTGATGCTTCCACCCATTTGCTGTTGAGAATGCGACTTTAACGGGTAATTTGCTGAAATAAGTAACATGTGTATCGAAAGCAGACGAAAAATGACTTTAGTTGGGTTCACGCAGGTGTGATGTCTTGGATGTTAGCGTCAAAGCCAAAAAGATTGTTGTTATTCCTGATGTGTTGAACCAATATCTCAAAAGGGAAAACTGTTGATTTATGCAACAGAAGAAATAACGAACTGTACCATGTGTAAAAAAAATCAATTAACCAAAAAGAGATAGATTTTGCTCAATTGGGATAGTTTATAGATTATTACATAAACAACACTAACTTAGTTGAATGTGGTCGTTTCCATTGGATACTGAAAAGTGAATACTACCAACTAGAGGGGGGGGGGGAGATGCTATTTTGTGGCATTAGATAAAACAGCCGAGTGGTGAAAGCAAGAATAAAAATGGGGAATATAATGGACAAATGGGCAATAAAAACTCTCTGGATCTAAGGATCTGGATCATCAGCCCTAAGGTGGTGAAATTTGAATCTCATCGATCCAAAAAAGTTTGGTTGGTTATTGGGTTTGTAGATCAATCAAATACAATTACAAACCGAATCTAGACTCGCCTAGTTTTTTTGGCATCAAACATTTAGCAATTTGTCCCACAAACTAGTTACAAAAAAGTGTGTCAGCTACTATTGATTACAATTGTCATTGCTTTGCATTAGGGTTGCTGACTGTTCTCTTATATAGCATTGGATCGTAAGCTGTGGCCTAGTCTAGTCTGACTTAACCTAGTTTTCATGAGCATCGTTATTTGTCACTATTGTGTCTCGTTTTTATTGTGATCCCGCAGCAATATTTTTAGAACTTATACACTTATATTTTTACACTTCTACACCCCAATTATCAACCAAATTGTTTCGGTCTGTCGTTTGATAACATGTCTTCTTCAATGAGTGTGAACTCACTCATTGGGAATGAAAAAGATCCTATAGAAACCGATTTAGACGAATCATCGATCAAATCAGTCAATCAAGAAACTTGTGAAACAACTTCGGGTGAAAAAGATAAGTCAGCACCATTGAGTCATACGCAACCACCAAACGAGTCGTTGAAACCACCGTTTCAAATGCATACCTCATCATCATCATCGTCAATACCGTCAATGTCAAAGTTCACTATTCCGCAGCAACCATCGCAGCAAAAGCAGCAGCAGCAGCAGCAACAACAACAACCACAACAACAACAACAACAGCTACTACCACAACAGCCAGCACTAGCGAAGACCCTCTCTATGAGTGAAAACCAGGGCTTGTTGGAATTGCTAGGGCCAAACGTCAAATCGTTCCCGTTCTCAGAACAAACATATTTAGAGTCATTGAAACTAAGATCAGAACAAGAACGCACTAAACAAGAATATTACAGAGCTGAAACAGCAAATAAAAACTTGGCCATATTACAAACTGCATTGAAAGCGGGGGTTCAGCCAAACCTCATTCCTTTGTTATGTTCGGGCCAGACATCGCAAGATCAGCAGCAGCACCTGCAATTGCACCAGCAGCTGATACAATCGATTGAAGCAAATCAGAAAAAGTTGATCCAGGAACTACAGGAGCAAGGCAAATTGGCTAGCCCCTACCTAAAGGCAAAAACCACCGACGCGGTTCAGGCTGATACCATGAATGCAAGTAACGTATCGCCGTTGGGATTTCGTTTTGGTGCTGGAACCAGTTCGAATCATAAACGATCATTGTCGCCGGCCAAGATCGGCGCACAAGCAGTTGCAAATTTGGCAACGCCAACAACACCATACAGAGGTTATTCACAAACGACGTCGTCTCTACGCAAGAATCCCGCGCCGCCGTCGTCGCAGAGGGGACATCAGCGCCATTCGTCGATGCCAAATGACTCGTCAGGCAATTTTGTAAATAGTATAAAGTCTAACCGACAGAGTTCGCAATCAAACATGGATGACAGAATGTTGCAGTCTCCATTGGGTGCCCAGTCTACGTTGCAGGTGAAGCCCATTCCTGCACAACCATTGCATAAACAAAACAAAACACAACAGCAGCCATCACAGGAGTCGATGACCTCCTTCCAACATGTGATCCAGTTCCACCATTGGAAGCCGGTTTCAGGATATCAAGGTCCAGTTGTCTCGACAGGAAATCCATTAAAAGTTACCAGGTCTCACAAACGCCATAAATCAATGTCTAAAGAAGAGTCTTTCCAAGCTGCATCACCGTTGCCATTACCCTTGCCGCCTACACAACCACAGCAGTCGGAAAAGGAGAAGGAACAAGAAGATGACGAAGATGAAGGCGAAGGCGATTTATCTATGGATACTACATATACAGAGTCTGGTGAAACTCGAGATGCTAATCCGCCCGCGGGGCATCAACGACAAAAACTGAATGTTGGGAGATATCCTCACAACATCGTCAACAAGTAAGGAAATAAAAATTATATCGGTATTTTATATAGAAGCTTTTTTTTAAAAAGATAAGGAGGGGAAGGGGTATATATATATATATATAGCTTTTTTTTTTAGTTCTTGGAATAATAATTTATTTTGCATCGTTATTCGTTATCCTTGTTGTTGTAAATACTCTTGGTACGATTCATTAGCCATCAACTCTATTTCTTCCAACGTTAGCGCGATTATGTTATCCTTATCGTCATCGATGTCTATATCGTCATCGACTAATTTTTCAAATGTAATATCTGATTTTTTCAAATCATCAAACTGTTTTTTGAAATCGTGAGCTAAATTCCGGATAGTTGACTCGGTTATATTATCGCTGATGAGATACGAGCATAAGTCCTGTAACCATATTTTATCATACACGTAGTAAATGTCGTGGAACCGGAATAGTTCCTTCAAGTTGAGCAAGCTGGCAAGAATCAATCGTTTGCCGCCTCTCAAATTATAGTATACATCCAACCATACTTTGTGAGTCAACGTCCAGCTCTTATGCAACGGCCAACATAGTGCTCGTCTTGTGCATGTTATGATTGTGCTCTTTAGCAAGTTTGTATCGTTTTGTATCACTAGTTTTGAATCTAAACATGATATCTGAGGCACGATTTTGCCAATTGTCCATGCGCTCTCTATGTTATGCTCGCCTTCGTTTTCTCTCAAGTCAAAGTGATATCCAAATAACAAACTTATAATCAAAATCAAGATCTCGGGCTTGTAGCTCTGCTCAACCAAGTATGACTTTTTGGGCAAGTTCATCATTTGTTCTTGCTGTTTCTGGGAAAACTCAACCGGCATAATCGCTTGCCTTTCGCTCTGTTGAGTCTGCTGTGATTTGTACCATTTGAGGAATTTGGTGACGATTGGGTTCTTCCAGCTAATCAAACTTGTGAAATTTTTATCGTCGTCCTGCGTCGGATACGACTCCAATATGTAGTCTGCGGCGTATATTTCAGGGTCGAATTTGATGTTTTCCTTGATTAATCGCTCTAGCACTCTATCTGTTTCTGAAGTATGTTCAGGGTCGCCCAACTCGTTGATATCGTTTCCGTTCGATATCGACACGCCAATCACTGAGTCATACTCGTTATTGAATCCATACTTGTTCGTCTGGATTTGCACGTCGGACCCTTCCAAGGCAGCCAATGACGGGTCGTGTGGTACTTCCTGCTCGATTTCCCAGTTAAACTGTTCGCCCTCTTGGAGATCTTTCTCTGCTTGGTTGTTGTTCACGTCCTCCAACTCTTCAATTAGTGGCTTTTCAATCTTGGGTTGTTGTTCGTTTGTCCGTGCTAGTAACTTAGTTGTCAAGTCTAAATCGGGGAAATACTGGCCTTTTTCCTGCTTGGGTAGTCTGATCTTGATGCAGTTTGACCCGGCGTCGTATTCGGAATGTGCTCGTTCGTCATCTACACAATTATGAGGCAACCTCAACCTTAAATAGTAAGGTGGTAACGCAAAGATAAATAGGTCGTTATCTACCACCATCTCTATATTGGGGGCGCTGAACCTTATGTGGCTAATTTTCACTTCGAGGTACACAAACTCGTCATCCTGATGAATGGTGAAAAACGGGGTAATCATGCTGGAAACCTTGAAACGTTGGCGATGAGAAGATGAGGTGTAGATAATTGGCACTGCGCGATGGGCTGCAAAAAAATAAAAACCCCAACCTCATCGGATGAACAAAGGGTTCCCCAACGAGCTGCATCTTAACCATCGAGTTTCTCTCAGCGTGTCTCTCAGAATAAGCCACGTAAAATGTGGTTCTCTACAAAACAGATTTAAAGAAGCTGGACCATTATTAAAAATAGGTCTTTATATACCAAACGCCACATTATCTGTTGCATGTGCCCTGTCTGGACACTTTGATTGGTAGCGAATTCAATTTCCAATGAGCTTACCAGTGTCTAAAGGCGCCAATAACTATATTCCGATAGATTACTAATTGTTCAACTACACAACTCTCTCTCACCTTTCCATCGACGAATAACCAATGTGAATTGGTATAGTCGTAATTCCGGGTCGTGTGCTTTTTATAAAAGGACAGAGATTGATTACATATACATATTTTTTTTTGTGGTAGATGCTTTCAACTTGAAACAAATCAACTGCAGCAGAGAGAGAAAAAAAAAAAAAAGAGTGAAATGTGTAATGAGTCCGGTAGAAATCAATACAGATAGCAAACCTAGTTATCCCAAGCGGAGATTTGTTGGTCGAAAACAATCATCCCAGGAAGGATCAGATAATGGACAAACATTAATCAAGAAAGCCAACCCATCAAAACATATAAACCGAGTTATAAACCAGATCCCCGATGACATACTCAACGATAAAGAATTGAACGAAGCGATCAAATTGTTGCCTAGCAACTACAACTTTGAGATACACAAGACCGTTTGGAATATACGGAAGCAGAACGCAAAACGTGTCGCGTTACAGATGCCAGAAGGTTTGCTAATATACTCGTTAGTCATCAGCGACATTATTGAACAATTTTGTAATGTCGAGACGTTGGTGATGGGGGACGTCTCGTATGGAGCCTGTTGTATCGATGATTACACCGCGAGATCGCTAGATTGTGATTTCATCGTCCACTACGCACACTCGTGTTTGGTGCCCATAGATATAACCGCCATCAAAGTCTTGTATGTGTTTGTGACGATAAGCATAGACGAACAGCACCTTATCAAGACGTTGAAGTTGAACTTCAATCAGGGTGATCAATTGGCTGTGTTTGGCACCATCCAGTTCAATCCAACCATCCACAGCGTCAAGTCACAGTTGGAAAACGACGATGAAAAGGCAATTTATTTAATCCCACCCCAGACGAGGCCGTTGTCCAAGGGTGAAGTTTTAGGTTGTACTTCGGCAAGATTGGATAAAACAGTTATTAAAGCAATGATATATATAGGTGACGGACGATTCCACCTCGAAAGTTCAATGATACATAACCCAGATATACCCGCGTATAGATACGACCCATATTCGAGAAAGTTCACACAAGAGTATTATGATCAGAAGGAAATGACCACCGTGAGACAGGATGCGATTGCACAGAGTCAAAAAGCCAAGAAGATCGGCCTAATCTTGGGCGCCTTAGGAAGACAAGGCAACCCAACGACGTTGAACAAACTAGAAGAGAACTTGCAACAGAAAGGCATCGAGGTTGTCAAGATTATCCTCAGCGAGATATTCCCCCAGAAATTATCAATGTTTGATGATATCGATGCCTTTGTCCAAGTTGCATGTCCTAGGTTGTCGATAGATTGGGGATACGCGTTCAACAAGCCCTTGTTGACCCCGTATGAAGCGATGGTGTTGCTAGAAAAGGACAAAATGTGGAGTGACAACTATTACCCCATGGACTACTATGCGAAAGACGGCTACGGCAGAGGCCAACAACCAAACCGTGACTAATAAACATAATATATATATATATATACTTATTTATTATTACTCGTTGTTTTGTTCGTGCTCTTTTACTTTTGCGTATGCTTCTTCGATTCCAAACATCGACGATAATTGGAAATCCGACCATGTGAAACCAAAATCTAAAAACTCCAAATTCAACAAGTTTAATTTGTAAAAAAACTTGACAAAGTCTATAAACACAGTATCCACAATCTCATTAACACCAATTGGAGAATTCAATTTCGATAACGACAGTTGGATCTCAATCATCGAATTAGGCACAATGGCCTGAATTTTAAGATCGATTTCCCTCATAAACTCAAGCGTATACAACTTGTTCTCCTTAATTGGCTCGTAAATCGAAACGTCAAAAAAATCATCATTGAACGGACAAATCATGTTGATAACATTGTAGATATCCTCGAGACCACACTGGGTCAACAAATTTAAAAACTCAAGTTGGATCAACTTGTCAATCAATTGTTTTAGTAACGTGTCCAACTCAATCACTTTATTTGATAGTAATGAAATGGGGATAATCTTTGACAATATCAAATCAAGAAAGTTATATTTTATAATTGACATTTCCTTCTTATTGAATATCTTATTCTGCTCAACATGCGAGTTAAAAATCTCAATTGGTTGGTTGATTAATACAGTTAAAAACCTGGCGTTTTCCTCCTCTGATAAGTTTAAAATTGTGTCTGTTTTGATGGCATCAATTACGTTCAAAGTGTCGCCGTAAAACTCAATGATCCATTCTGGTGGCTGCAAATCTAAATTTAAATCCAATTTGGCCAGATTGCTTTGTTTGATTAGGTTCAATCTATTTGTTATAATCATAAAGATTCGCTCCTGGCAACTTTTCACCAAGAGGTCCATTATTTCAATCAAATTACTTCCATTTGAAAACTGCTTGCCAAACATAATCTTGTACAAATCAACTAGATTGAATATCGCCACAATGATACCCAATTTAGTCTCACTGTTGATTAGTTGATCAATCTTCAGCTTAACCGGCTTTGAAAACGTCTGCAACACCCTTGTTGTTGTGCTCTTGATCAAGTCGCCACGATCTTTATTCTCATCTTCAAAAATGTTTGTAATTGTTTCTGACTCATTAACTGCAACAGAATGCACGTATGCTAGCAAGTCTCCAATGTATCTGACGGGGTCGTGGGCCGACATCGAAATTCGACTGTTTGATGTTTGGTCATAGAATTCATCAAGAATGCTTTTCGACCTTGCTTCGACAAAATTGTCAATTACGCTGTTGAAATAATTGAGCTTTCCCTCGAGATAATCAAAGCATTTGTGCAAAATTGAAAGTTTCACACTGGTATGTAGCGAGTATAAGTTCTCAAGCGTCTTGTTGCAGTAATTTATGATTCTAGTGTTGGCATGGTTGATTAGCTGGTTGCTCTTATTCAATATCTTATTGCCCAATTCGACATTATCGAGTGATAGCAAAATGTAGCAATTCTCCTTTAAAGTTTGTGCTTTTTGCAAGACTTTGAAAAACTCTTGATTCAATTCGCCCAGTGTCAATACGTTTTCCTCGTGCTCGCTCAATGTAAACTTTTCATTATAATTTATCAACAACGTTCGCTTCAACTGTAAAATTTCCCGTTGCTGATTCAATTGTTCGATTTTACTGTTCATCTTGTTTGTGTTTTGTTTATTTGAAAGAATTCTGTCTTGAACGTTTGAATGTAAGTCATTGAGCTTATCCAACTTAGTTTCTGCTGCCTTCATCTGTTCAATAAAAGGTCGATACGAATTTAAAAGTTGCAGCTGATTCTTGATCATCTCGCTTTCGATCCTACCCTTTAGTTTGTTTCTAGTCATTGACCCCTTTATTCCTGTATCTATCAAATCTTTCACCACGATGTCTTTCCCTAGCTCTTTCTCTAAATGGGAGAAAAGCTGACGAATTTGTCCATCGCTTAGTGATGAATTAAACACTCGCGATAGTCTAGTCGACAATGCGTTTGTTGAATCCAGCGACACGTCGTCGTTTTGTTTTGCTTCGTCGAATTGACTATTTTTGCTAATTAGATTGAGCGATTTCTTTGCGTATTTCTCCATAACTTCATTTTCATTACTGTGTTTAGTAGTATCGGTGTGTGGTGTAGCTAGTACATTGTTTCCTAATTTGAATTGTGATAGCCTTTTACCCAATTGTTCGATATTTGAACTTATAGGCAACGATAGCGCAGGCTGTGGCTGAGGTAAACTCCAGTCCTCATCATTATCAACTTTGGTAAAGTTGTTGATGTCAATAAAGTCCATGATTCTAGAGAGAACGACAAAAAAAAAAAAAAAGATCAAAAAAAAAAAATACAATTTCACTATTAATTAAAAAATCACTGTTTATGATGATCAAGTCAATAAATCGTTGATCGTTATACTAGACCTGCTATTTTTTTTAATCTGCTGCTCCTTCAAGTTTGCAGCAAACAATATCGACGATATGCCAGCGTTATCGCTCTTGTTGTGGTTGTTGTGGGTGTTGTGGTTGTTGCCTGACGTTTCTGGTGATAAAGTGTAATTACTCTCGTTGTCGGTTAATTCAGTCTCGTTATCGTCGATCTCCGTCACCTTGTCGTTTTCTGAGATGCTCTTGTTCTGCGAAAGCGACTGCAAACACTTGGAGGCGTTGACGATTTCCATCATATCGGGGGAATTTTCAGGCGTTGAATTATTATCGTTTGAAAAGATGGACGATATCACGCTGCTGCTACCTGATTTTCTATGTGGGCGGTTCTGGTTCCCTGGACTGAAGGGCTCTAATCTTTTGAATGAGTCTGTTGGGGAAGATAATGCCGATGTCGACAATGATATCTGTGGAGGTGTTGTTGACGACGATAACGATGTCATGAATGGCTGCAGTTTAGTTGGCTGAGGTTGTTTTGTCAATGGGGTGAATGTGCCGAGGGGCGGGATGGTTTTTTCCTTTCTCTTTTTACTAGCAATGTTCTTTAATTGTTCGTGTTCCACCTGGGTCAAGAACTGTGGTTGTGGTTCTGGTTCTGGTTCTGGCGGCACAGGTGTGGGCAATTCGCTTTGATCGTAGTCATTTAGGTTATCCAATTTCAACTCGCCAAATCCTTTTGCATTTGGCTTCAAACAGGTGTCGGGGAACTCGATACCAAATAGCGGTATCAAAGAATAACGGATGTAGTAGCAGAATTTTCTTGCCAATATTTTACATAGTTTGTAGGGCAACCAAGTGCCTTGTATTTTCAAAAACCCTCCTCGTATTCTCTTGATATACTGCTGGAACTCCCTTGGTGTCGATTCCGACAACTTGACAATGTCTGCTTTGGCGTGGTTGGTGGTATTAGTTTGGGGGTTTGCGGCATTATTGTCATTGTCGACATTCAACGACGCCTTCCATATTCCTGTCAAGTGGACAAACCCAGTCTCGTAGTCCCATACGATCCAGTTATCGTTCACCATGTACTCGTAGGCAGTTAGATAAGTTCTGTCGGGGTCTATTGCTGCCGTCGAGTACTTTTTAATCTCGATGTTTGGATATATGATTCGGTTAAGTTGTGACACCTTGCTTTCGGGAATTCTATTCTCTGATGGGTTCAACCTTTCTATTGGGTAATTGATTTGGTTATTTGTGATCAAGTGGTTATTCAAGTTTTTCGATTTTTTCACCTTGGTAACATTGTTGGGGCCTTGTTGCTGGGGCGATGAAGGGTGATGACTTCCCAACAAGCCCTGGTTGTTGTTAACCTTGGATGTGAACTTGATGATCATATGGTCGGCACTAGGTTTCTTCAGTTTCTTGGCTCTTGAATTCTTCTTGTTTGCGTCTAAAGGCGTTGCTGAATCTTTGTAGATGGATGGATGATTTAACTTTGCATTGAGCGATGCGTCTAAACTAGTGACCATGCTTGGTGACATGCTGCTTATAGATGATTTTGGTGAAGTATTGTTGGAATGCATTGCCAATTGGTTTGTTGAAGGAATAAAGTTCATTTTCGACGTATCGTTGTTCACAAAGAGCTTGAAATACGAGTTTGGCTGTTCGGCAGTCAAGTTGTTGATCGAAGGTAGTATGATGCTGCCTTGTCTATGGTTCTGGTGGAAAGGGTGTTGTTTCTGGTTATATTGCTGTGGTAGTGGTAGTGGTAGTTGTTGTTGTTGTTGCTGTTGTTGTTGATAATTCGTGCTGCCATAATGTATTGGTGTGAACTGGGGTTTAATCCTAGGATTGTCAATATGATTGAAACTCATTGTAGGATAACAAAGAGGTTAGTTTTGGTCGACTGGTGTAAGTTTAATGCTTGACATAAAAAAAAAGGAAAGTAGGATTTGAAGTGGATTTATTGTAGTTTAAAAATTGAATTTTTGGAATATAATTAATTTCTTGACACAAAATTGATTAGGGTGCAAAATATTTTTTTACTTGCCACAAAGGAAAAAAAAATAAAAA
>JAJMKJ010000037.1:94573-107636 GCA_030569255.1 Insectozyma sakaeoensis | reverse complement strand
AGGAGAATATGTGGAATGTAGAATCCTCCAGCCATTTCGCCGCCCCAATGTACTGTCTTTTGGGCGGCGGGGCAAGGCGGGGGCGGGGGGATATGGGTCCAACCCTTTTTCCTGATACCATCTACCAACAAAAGCTTGGCTTGGCTTTACTGCTGTTGTCAACTTTCGTTCCCTTTCCAACTCTCCCCCCAAAAGGGTACCAACTCGCATTATTTTATAACCCATCGTATTATATTTGCAATTTTCGCCTTAGATCTGGTGTGTTTCTGTGTCATCGACTAAGTATGGTATGACCCAGCCTCGGCGTCACACACTCGTATTGTTGGCAGTGACTTCTACGCGAGTTAAACTGCTGGTTAATGTAATAATATCCCCAGTGCGCCACCTTACACATGACTTCAAACGCCAAACAACTTTTAAATTGGATCAAGTCTGTCAAAGACTCAACTTTGTCTATTTTGTCTATATTTTTGACTCTATTTGGTGCCAAAGTTGGCTAAAAGCGTGACTATCGCTAACTCCGTCTTGATACAGACGCAAGAAAAAAACAAAACTAAAAAAATTCCAATGGGATATTGAATATACACCCCCCCCCCCTCGGATATCAAGATATATATATATCCTAGCGCTTACACTGTCACCAGTGGCTGGATTGGGTGGGCTGACTCGACCCTGGTGGCATTGGCTGCCAAAATGGTTTTAGCATCTTGTGACACAATACACACATTGAACTTTTTCCGTTGGTCACAAAAACACTACTCCTTTAGCTCCACTATCAAATATCTAGTCTACCACAACACCTGCATGGGACAACAACCTTCTGCACCGAAAATTACCGCCCAGGATCGGGCTATATTTCAATTGAAGCAGCAACGGGACAAGATAAAACAACACCAGAAGAAGCTCAACGTGATTATTGTCAAGCAAACAAACCTAGCCAAGAAGGCAATCGCTAATAACCAACCGCAACGGGCCAAGTTTTATCTCAAGTCGAAGAAACAGCAAGAATCAATCATTAACAAGACGTTTGATCAGTTAGATAATTTGGAGAAGTTGATTGGAACAATCGAGTTCAAGTTGATCGAGAAGGACGTGGTATACGGGTTGCAACAAGGGAACGAGATCTTGAGCAAATTAAACAATGAAATGAAAATTGAAAAGATCGATAGGATCCTAGATGAAGTTGAAGATAACAAAATCAAGGTTGACGAAATCAGCGAGAGTTTGGGAATGGGCTCGAACCTTAATAAGATGGAGGAGGACGAGCTTGACCGAGAGTTTGATAAGCTAAACGAGGAAATAAACGGCCACGAGGAGGTGAAATTGCCCCTGGCGCCAGCATCCAAGATCATGCCGCAAGCGCCAACAGAGAAGCTAAAGCAGCTGGCGGAATCCAAAAACGAGCCGATCGAGCAGAGCCCGCAGCACGACCCAATCGCCATATAACAGGTACAAGCACACATATATATATATATTTACATAGAAATTATACGATTTATTTAAACTTGCAACCACTCCAAGAACTCTGGGGTAAAGTAGCTTATGATCAACCTTGCACCGGCCCTTAAGAAGCCCTGGTGTGCTTCAAACGCAATGCCCTTTAAATCAACAATGCCCTTCTCGGCAGCCGCGTGCAACATGGCGTATTCACCGCTTACGTGGTAGGCACAGATGGGGTAGTCCTTGCACAATTTTGCTGCGTCGCTAACAATGTCGAGATAAAATGTGCTTGGTTTTACAATGACAGCATCGGCACCTTCGTCCATATCCCTCAATAACGCACGTCTGGCCAAGCCAGCACCGCTGGGGGGTAACTGGTATGCCTTACGGTCACCGTGCGAGGGTGCTGACCCAGCTGCGTCTCTGAACGGTCCATACAAGTTGCCGGAGAACTTTGCTGCGTACGACATCACAAGACACCGGTGGGCCAAGTTTGAGTTGATCAAGCCGGTTTTAATATCCTTGATGCGGCCATCCATCATGTCGGAAGGCGCAACCGAGTGTGCTCCTGCCTTTGCGTAATTCACAGCTACGGCAGCGATTCTCTGCACCGATTTATCGCGGATGAGAGTGCCGTCTTTCTCCAATATTCCACAATGTCCGTGGTCAGTATACTCGCAAAGACACACGTCGCACATTATGAATAAATCAGGGAACGATTCACGCAATTTAATGATGGCCTGAATCACAGGGCCCTCTGGATCGTCAGCTGCCGTGCCTACTGAATCCTTAACGCCTGGTTTTAAGGGTACGCCAAATAAAATGACCGACCGGAGCCCCTTGTCCACCAATGTCTTTACGTACGGTATCAACTTATTGAGTCCAAATCGTTTGATGTTGGGTAATGCTGGGATGACGGTTTCTTCATCTGGTAAATCGCTGACGAAAAGTGGGAATATGAACATATTCTTGGTTAATTGTCTTTCCTGTTGCCATTCTCTACTTAAAGGATGGTTGTAACCTCCTTGTAATACCGAAGATATCGAATTACCCGTTGGTGGTAGAAATTCTGCTTGATGAACCATATTTCCCCAAGTACTAGAAAAAAATAAAAAAAATGAAATCTGATAAAATCAAAAATGGAAATAAAAAAAAAAAAAAAAAAAAAAAAAAAAAAAAAAAAAAAAAAAAAAAAAAAAAAAAAAAAAAAAAAAAAAAAAAAAAAAAAAATAAAAATAAAAATAAAAATCTAAATCGATTCGATCGTTTAATCTACGCACGGCAGGAGGGTCCAACAAATAGAGACATATGTATGTATATTGTATATAGATATAGTTGTTAAACCTAATCTTTCTTCTCGGCTTCTTCCTTCTTGGATTTACCCAACTTATCATAAACAATGGATTGACCTAACAAGATAGAATTCAAGATAAATGACGTTGTATAACCAGCCAACAAGATCTTTTCATCAATTGTATTCTTATTCTTCTTAGCCTTTGTTGAATAGTCAGTAAACGAAGTGTAGACCCTGATGATCGACCCAACAACATTAGCTTTCAACACAATGTCACTCAAATGCTTTGCTGTCTTCAACTCGTAGTTGACCTTGATCTGGGGGTATTTTGCCACAATAGAAATGGGGATGTTTAATATTTCCAACACGGAAACAAGACTCGATGGCGCTAATTTGGTAAAGAAAATCGACGATGCAATCATGATACCCAATGGCTTGGACAATCCTTGCAACACGGTTGAGAATTTATCCTGGCACGACAATTGCTTGACGTCCTTGATATTGCCGTCGGCTCTTAATCGGTAGTATTTCATCAACAAGATTATAATTGCATTCTGGATCCCCAACAATAAGCTCTCGCCATAGTTGATAAATGGGATGTTATGCTGTGAGTTGAACGAGACGTGGATTAACGAGTTCAAAGTATCAATCGACAAACTCTCCAATGATAAACCCTGGGCGACTTTGATTCTCTCTTGCTCTGAGTTGATCAATAATTTCCTAATCTGTGGTATTCTGATAAATGATGACACACCAACTTGTAATGCACTCAATAACGCAGCCAATACTTTGCCTATTCCGATTGCTTTCACCTGGGACCACACCATCTGCAACACCACTTTCTTAGACACATCGGGGTCAAAAAGCAAGTTGATCAACATGAAAATAGGAGACGCCATCGTACCGGGTTTTATTGTCAGAAAAAGAAGCAGTAGTAGTACTAGTAGTATAGGGTTTGTTTCTCCACCTTATATATAGAAAATAAGAGACAAAAAAAACTAGAAAAAAAAAAAACAAACTATTTGGATCGACTCACGCAGTTTTACTGTATTTGGCATCCAACAGGACAAAGTCAACTTGTGAAACAACCCAAAATTTTTATTTTTTTTTCCCTCTTCACTCTGCTTTACTATGCATGTGAAACACAAATTATAATAATTACAACTTCAATTATCATGTCATTATGACTATAAACTATTGACTAGGTTTCCTTTTGTCTCTTTAACTTGTCCAACTTCTTCTTCAATTCGTCCTCAGTAGTTTCAATATACTTCAAGTTCTCCAAGTGCAAATTTAATAGCTTGACTATCTCTTCTATTGGGTTTTCCTGCGACTTGTCAAACTCACCTGCTCCTGTTGCTGCCTTGTTATCTTTTGTCACACCTGTTTTTGCATCCTTTGTTGTTATCGCGCCGTTACCAGCAAATTCATTGATTAGATTCTTGTTGAACGTATCGCTCACCGAGTTTATTTCGTTGATTAAAGTGCTCAAATTCGACCCCAAGTCATCCAATCTTTCATCCAAAACTTCTGCATTGTGATAGGCTCTTTCCCTCAACTTATCGGTTATGCTCAACGCTGACAAACTTGTATTTGTTTGACTATCCCCCGACACATCTCCACCTTGTATTAATGCACTTGCGTTTTGACTGCTATTGTTCAATTCTATCATGTTCAATAACGCATCTGTTTGTTGCTCATAATTGTCCAACACCTTTTCTAATTCGTCTTGCTGATTCTCTACAAATAGCAAATGTTGATCTATTTTATTCTGCAACGCTTCTGCTTCAATACAGTCTTGATTCAAGTTTGAGACCTCGTCGCCGCTTTCAACAAGCTTCTGATCCCAAACTTTGACTTTATTGGTATAAGAACCATATATTTTTTTTGTCGACGTCAACTGTTTGGACCATTTGACAATCAAGTCATCAACAGTTTTGTTATCCAAAGATACTGGTATTGGTTCTATCTTTGTTGGTTTTAGATTAGGTTGATTGGCGGGATTAGTTGTTGTTGTAGTCGTGGTAGTAGCTGATGCCGTTGATGAAGCTGTGCCAGGTGCTTTTTCATCTTTTGTGCCTTCATCCTTTTTGGCACCAAATGAGAATCCAGAAGCTGGTTTATCATCATCTTTTTTGGCACCAAAGGAGAAGCCACCAGCAGCAGGTTTATCATCATCTTTTTTGGCACCAAATGAGAATCCAGAAGCCGGTTTATCATCATCTTTTTTGGCACCGAAAGAAAAACCACCAGCAGCAGGTTTATCACCATCTTTTTTGGCACCAAATGAAAAACCACCAGCAGCAGGTTTGTCTTTTTCGTCATCTTTCTTTGCGCCGAATGAGAAGCCACCGGCAGCAGGTTTATCACCATCTTTCTTAGCTCCAAATGAGAATCCAGAAGCCGGTTTATCATCATCTTTCTTAGCACCGAAGGAAAAGCCACCAGCAGCAGGTTTGTCTTTTTCGTCATCTTTCTTAGCACCGAAAGAAAAACCACCAGCAGCAGGTTTATCCTTATCTTCATCTTTTTTAGCACCAAATAAACCACCAGTAGATGGGGCATCATCTTTTTTAGCACCAAATAAACCGCCAGTAGATGGGGCATCATCTTTTTTAGCACCAAATAAACCGCCAGTAGATGAGGCATCGTCCTTTTTAGCACCAAATAAACCGCCAGTAGATGGGGCATCATCTTTCTTTGCACCAAATAAACCACCAGTAGATGGAGCATCATCCTTCTTTGCACCAAATAAACCACCGGTAGATGGGGCATCGTCTTTTTTAGCACCAAATAAACCACCGGTAGATGGGGCATCGTCTTTCTTTGCACCAAATAAGCCGCCTGTAGATGGGGCATCATCTTTCTTTGCACCAAATAAACCACCAGTAGATGGAGCATCATCCTTCTTTGCACCAAATAAACCACCGGTAGATGGGGCATCATCCTTCTTTGCACCAAATAAACCGCCAGTAGTTGGAGCATCATCTTTCTTTGCACCAAGTGAAAAACCGGCACTAGGCTTAGTTTGTGTAGAAGATGAAGCTCCAAACGATGGTGTGGTGGATTCCGATGTGTTTGTTGCACCAAATGCAAATGCAGGTTTGCTTGAGTCGCTCGTCGATTTTGATCCAAACAAATTACCAGTAGAACTATTGGCTGTGTTATTATTAATATTATTAGTTGCGCTCGGTGCTGTTGATGCCTCGTCTTTTTTTGCACCAAATAAACCAGTGTTTGTTGACTCTGCTGGTTTTGCACCAAACAAACCTCCACTACTTGTATTAGTGCCTGATGTTGTTCCATTGTTTGTTTGACCAAAACCAAATGTGCCCCCTGAATTATTATTTGTGCTAGTGGCAGAACCAAATGCCCCAAACGCTGAGTTTGGTTTATCTCCTGTATTAGTCGTTGAGCTAGCTCCGAAACCAGCAAAGGCATTAGGTTTATCTCCTGTATTAGTAGTTGAACTAGATCCGAAACCAGCAAAGGCATTAGGTTTATCTCCTGTATTAGTCGTTGAGCTGGCTCCGAAACCACTAAACGCATTTGGTTTATCTCCTGTATTAGTTGTTGAGCTAGCTCCGAAACCAGCAAACGCATTTGGTTTATCTCCTGTATTAGTTGATCCAAACGCGCTGCCACCACTTGGTTTCTCATCAGTTTTGTTTGTATTAGTTGAACCAAGCCCACCAAACGTGTTGGATGATGCATTGGATCCAAATGGCGACGCTGAACTAGCATTCGTCGCGCCAAACGCTGGGGTTGTTGTCGAATTATTTGTAGATCCGAATCCTAAATTGGGTTTGCTGGCTCCAAACGCACTACCAGTGCTCCCAAAAGCACTAGTATTTGTAGTGGTAGAATCAGCTGGCTTAGCACCACCAAACACAAATGCATTGCCGCTGGTATTGCCATTGTTGCCATTATTGTTATTATTATTATTAGTGCTACTTGATCCAAAACCACTAAACGCGCTTGAAGTCGAATTGTTATTATTTCCAAACATCTCGTTTAGATGTATTCAATTGATGAATCTGTTGCTAAAGATCAAACTAATAATTGATGGTTTTTTTTTCCTGTTTAATGTTTTTTTTTTCCCTTGTAATTCTTTTCTAATTTTATTTTTCATTCCTTGAGCTTTGACATCCTGTTTACATTTAAAGAGTAGAAGCTTGTTGTAAAAAGTTATATATATATTTTAGTCATTGTATTTATTTCTTTTGACCTTGGGCAGCAACAGCAGCAGCACCTGCAGCAGCAGCCTCTGGGTCCAAGTAGTAAGCTGGTTTTGTTGGTTTCAAATTTTCATCCAATTCGTAAACCAATGGAATACCAGTTGGAATGTTTAATCCGGCAATTTCTTCATCAGAAATGTTGTCCAAATGTTTAACTAAACCTCTTAACGAGTTACCATGAGCAGCAATCAAAACTACTTTACCAGCCAACAAATCGCCAGCAATTTCGTCTTGCCAGTATGGCAATAATCTATCAATGACCAATTTCAATGATTCAGTCAATGGTATAACCGATGGGTCAATGTCTGTGTATCTTCTTTCACCAACCTGTGAGAATTTTCCCTTTGGGTCAATTGTTGGTGGTGGAATGTCAAAAGATCTTCTATAAGTTTGGAATTTCTCTTTACCAAATTGTTCTAAACATTCAGCCTTGTCTTTACCTTGCAAGTCACCGTAATGTCTTTCATTCAATCTCCATGATCTTTTGACTGGGATATACAATTGATCGGCACTTTCCAAAGCAATGTTAGCAGTTTGAATGGCTCTTGATAAGACTGATGTGTGCAATACATCAATGTCAATTTTGGCTTCTTTGATCAATTCACCAGCTCTTTTAGCTTCTTTTTTACCTGTTTCTGATAATTTACAATCAACCCAACCGGTAAACAAGTTCTTTTCGTTCCATTCGGATTGTCCGTGTCTAACTAAAACTAATTTTGGCATTCTTGATAATTTCTTAAGCAAAGTACAAATTTGTTGATTTTTTTCCAATTGGAAAAAGTGTGGGTTTTTATCCTCGAGATATATAGTAAATCCCCAGTCGTGCAAAACAAATCGGCAAACAGGATGCCATGAGATTTATTTATTTTTTTTTTCCCCCAGCAATTCTCACATCGACTCATATATGACAACATTAATATAATTGGAGGCTCATTTCTATCTAGGTACCTACTTTTATACAAGAAAACACGTTTAGTCACAATGAATTTCAATTGCGAGTTGAAATTACCCGATTTAGTGGTATATATTACTGCCTGTCAAATGTAATACCTTTTATGCTATTTATATCATCATTCAAAAGTAATGTTGTTATTTTGAGCGATTTCAGTGATATTCTTGTGGTCGGCAGGGTTGGCCGCAGACTCATACAACGTTATGACTGGATTTTTATTGAGTTCTGTATATTCCCCACGTAACTCTATTGAATGCAAATGGACTTCTTCTTCATCGTCCCCATGGATGTTTTCGAAAAATATCGTTAAAACTTCAACGCCAGTAAATTTAGGTCTTGAAACAAAGTGTTCAACAAACTCGTCATCCTGTTCTAATACAGTTGGTAACTCGTCTTCATTTCCTTGGACGCCAACTTGTGGATGATTCAACACTTGTACCGGTTTCTTCACTCCCACATTGTCAAAATCAATATTTGTGTCGTTTTTAAACAACTTTATTGTTTTAGGGCAGTAGACATCACCATTTGTACGGAGAATTATGGAATATAACTTGACGCTGCCATTCAAAAATGGAATATTTAAAATCAACTGCTCATCGCAATCTGATTTTATAATAGGTTTGATCTCGTACTTGGTTTCCGAAGTTTTAAATAATTTAGGTAGTTGATTTGTGGGGTTGGATAAATTTAACGCAGTTAACTTGAACGAATCGATTTTAGAATTCAACGATTGCGAAGGAATAGTAGGAATTGGGGCAATATGGTCATGCTCCTCATTGTCACCGTGATTATGACTATGATTATGGCCATGATAATGTTCGTCTTCGCAGGACATATGTGTAGATAGTAAGTTGTAAAAAAAGTGTTACAAGTACAGAAAAAATATACAAGTCTGTCTGTGTGTGTACTACTCCGTGCTGAAAAACCTCAAGTTTATATTTAATATATCAAATAATAAAATTACGGTCTAAACTTTATAAATTTACTTAAAAATTACAACAGACTAATGTCAATTATAAAAGAATGACGGATGTCAAAACTGATGCTGAACAATAATTCACGATAACACCAAGGAGTGGAAGTTTATTTTATTTAGTTCTTAACTCTGAATGTACGAAAGAAAAAAATATAATAAATCATACAAAATCACGAATGGCTATTGAATTCACTGTTAAACGTTTATCAATTTTGTTTACCAATTTTGACATTTAGATTAAATCTGCCCTTTTGTCAAAGTTAGACCTTTGTGCATACTTTTGAATCACATTGCAGCTGCAAAATCATATATGACAGAACCGTATATATTGATTCTGCAGCTTCAATGATTCTCTGGAACATATTGAGCATACAGCTGCATACCGTCTGGTATTGGACATTGTATACCTATGACACGAAAAATGAAATAAATCTAGAGATGTTATATTATTGTCCTATTTCAAAAAAAGTAAAGATAAAAAGATTAGGTTAAAACGTAAAGAAAAATATTGAATCTTCTTTGAGATCTTTTCGCCAAAATTACTTTCTACATAGAGCTGAAAGTATACTGTTGAATACTGATTACTGAAAAATTATACTTTTTTTCTTTGTCTATGCTTGCACTACTCCTTCGAAAGCCGCATTCATGTTACTTTTGTAGTATATTACCAATAGGCTGCTCTAAGTATATATATTTATTGTAAAACAATACTGCTAAACAAACATAAAATCATAACGATAATACCCCAAACAGTTAATGCCAAAGCTAATGTTTTAAATATCTTCTCTAATACAGTTGGATCATCCGACTCGGAACCAATCAATTTGTAACCAAACAATCCTGGCAATATGAAGGATATTGCTGTTGATCCCGTAGCTCCTACAATAGCCAAAACCAATGCAAATGATTTAATTGCCAACGCCGAACTGTAGCCTATAGCCAACAACGACACGGTGATAATAACAAATACATTTCTTGGAAAAGGTACAATGTTGTGTAATTTTGAATGTTCATCTTGATTTTGTATCAACGATGTATTCTCGTCCTCCTGTGAATGTTTGAAAACGTTTATTTTAACCCAATAGTAAATGTTATTTATCGATATCCTAGCTGGATGCAACATCAATGGAAACGAAAATGTTACCATAAAGACGATACATAGCTTCCCAATTGCAGTAGATAATCCATGAGGGTACAGTAATATGATATTACCATTTACATTCGATCCAAATGTTAGATAACCCGACAAACCAACAACAATAAATAACAAGCTTGATGACACAATGGCAATGTTGACCAATTTGGCCAAGCTGGTCAAAGACTTATCTTTTGCCTCATTGATGATTGAAAACATATTCTGGTGACCTGTAAACGCAAACACAATGATTGAAAATGTCGAGAAAACCCCGGTTAAACTCGATGGCATCAACGTTATGATCCCCACCCTAGGAATATCATGCACCAAATAGTGAGCCACGACTAAAAGGGCCATGTAGAAGATCGCGACCAAGGCTAAGATTGAAGTGTATTTTAAGGAATCAAGATTTTTCATAAACGATAACGGAATTGTCAAAACCGTACTGATAAGCAACCAAAACGTCGACAAGTGTTGGTCTGAAACGTAGGGCACATTAGTGATAATTGTTGGCATCAAGTCCCTGATCAAGACCAAGTACGAGATTGCGCAACCAAAGCATTGAATGGCAATTGCAATATCAAATATCACTGACAAATATGGATATGTTATTGAACATAAGTTGAAGAAAGTAGCGTGTCCAGTTGGAATGTATTTGGAAACATAACATTGCAAAAATAGTCCATATCCCGAGGTCAAAGCGGCAACTATTATGATAAGGGTGCCAAAAACTATACCGTCGGTGGAATAAGCGAATGGCATCGATAACAACCCAGCACCAATGATAGTTTTGATCAAACTAATGGAAGATGAAACCGAGGAGGCTCCACCCTGAGTCAATTCCTGATGATCAAGCATTGTGAAGTGAAAAATTAAAAAAACAAAAATTTTGTTTTTTACTAATATATGTTTGTTCCCTTACTGTGGATTTTTGTTTACGAAATTTTACGCATACAATTGTCCGAACAAAATCTGATGGTTGCTGTAGTCAAAACACTAAAATCAGCAAAGAGTCTTTTGCGGAAACATTTAGACAACTATCAAACATATCTAGGCAACTACAGTAACCAACAATTCAACAATAACTGCTTGTTAATTTTACTTGTAAGTCGAATTATTCAATATGTAGTGCAAGAGAAGCAAAAAAACAGTTTTACGAAGATGGGGGAGTTACATCATACGAACGGGGCCAAAACTAAACAAACAATGCAAAAAAAATTCGGCCCAAGTCTATGACCATTGACACCCTGTGTTTTGACCGATTGCAATGTAGACACGTATTTCAGAGACATAACTATAACTAAATAACCCAGTAGGATTTCAAAAACCACAACCTCCCTATATAAACATACCAAAATTGTCTTTTATTTTGCTAGTGGTTTCTTTGCAAGCTTTAAATCTTGTTTGGGGGGTGTCGCTGGCCTCTGACCAAAATTCTTGTACCAAACAACACGAACTCAAAAGATAAAAATTATTAACAAACTTGATCACTAATTTTTTTTTTTTTTTTATTTTTTTTTTATTTTTTTTCCTCTGTTAAATCAAAATAGAAAGGTTCATTGATATATAATTGACAGCTTGCTTCATTAGACCATCATCATCAGCATCTGCTTAACAGTCACCACTATCTTCAAAGTCAATAGCTCACTTTCTTCTTTCCATTTCATTTCATTGATTTTCCTTTTTCCTTTTTCCTAACATTCGTTTTATTCATTACATCTAGCAACAATTATGTCGTCCGACGGGGAGTTTACAAGAACACAAATATTTGGTACTGTGTTTGAAATTACAAATAGATATACCGACTTGAACCCAGTAGGTATGGGGGCTTTTGGTTTAGTCTGTTCTGCTGTTGATAAATTGACTGGTCAAAATGTTGCCGTAAAAAAAATCATGAAGCCCTTTTCAACCAGCGTTTTAGCTAAAAGAACTTATAGAGAGTTAAAGTTGTTGAAGCATTTAAGACACGAAAATTTAATTACACTTGACGATATTTTCATTAGTCCGCTTGAAGATATATATTTTGTTAATGAGTTACAAGGTACAGACTTGCATAGATTATTAACCAGTAGACCTTTGGAAAAACAATTTATCCAATATTTCACATATCAAATATTGAGGGGTATGAAGTATATACATTCAGCCGGTGTTATTCACAGAGATTTGAAACCAAGTAATATTTTGATAAATGAAAATTGTGATTTGAAAATCTGTGATTTTGGGTTAGCCAGAATCCAAGATCCACAAATGACAGGTTATGTCAGTACAAGATATTATAGAGCGCCTGAAATCATGTTGACCTGGCAAAAATACGACACAGAAGTTGATTTGTGGTCAGTTGGGTGTATATTGAGTGAAATGATTGAAGGTAAGCCCTTGTTTCCTGGAAAAGATCATGTACATCAATTTTCAATTATAACCGAGTTGTTAGGATCACCACCACCAGACGTTATTGATACCATATGTAGTGAGAACACTTTGAGGTTTGTCCAATCGTTACCACACAGAGACCCAATTCCATTCAGTGAAAGGTTTGCAAGCTGCAACCATGTAGAACCCGAGACAATTGACTTGTTAGCTAAAATGTTAGTATTTGATCCAAAAAAGAGAATCAGTGCCGCTGAAGCTTTAACACACCCATACATGGAACCATATCATGATCCTACTGATGAACCTGTATGTGAGAGCAAGTTTGATTGGAGTTTCAATGATGCGGATTTACCAGTGGATACGTGGAGAGTTATGATGTATAGTGAGATTTTAGATTTCCATCAAAATATTGGTGTTGCTGGCAGTGGTATCGACGAACAACAAGTATTGGAGCTCCAGAAGCAACAACAAGAGCAACAAGAGCAACAAGCTGTGAATGGTAATAGTGAACAATTTCAACAAGCTCAGGAGCAAAAGAGTTAATAATTTGTATGTAATTTTTTCCATATACGAGTAGAGTAGAACCAAACATAATGTCTAAAAACAAAAATAAAAAAAAAAAAAAAAAAAAAAAAAAAAAAAAAAAAAAAAAAAAAAA